>APFE031722666.1:194562-213385 GCA_000404065.3 Pinus taeda
GACTTTGCAGATGAGGGGATGAGATGGAGGATGTGGATGAAAATTCCTCACTATTGGACTCCTTAGTGTGCTTCTTGGCCCTTTTCCTTTCAGGCAAGGGGAACTCGACGGGCTCGAATCCTCAAAATGTCAATGCTGCCAAAAGTCCTACGAAAAGCACACCTGGTATAGGAACCCCACACAACTACTCAGATCTGGTGGATCTGAGAGATCTGAATGGTGGATCAGATAGCTCTGATCGGCGGAACAGAGTGCTGCTGTGGATCTGCTGGATCTAGTAGATCGGACTGGCTGGTCTGCTTCTTGGAACTGCGAGACTGATGTCTGCTGCTGTTGCAAACCCCTTTGCGAGATCTGATCTAGCAGAGATTATGCGTGGTCCCAAGATAGAAAAGGGAACTATGGTCTCGAGGAGTGTCAGGTGCTACAGATCGCAATATACATAAGGGTCTAACAGTAGTACTCGGCCTAATGTTTCAGGGCTCTAACTAAGGAGGATCAACCGTACTCTTAGCCGTACAACCCGACTACCCTATCGTACGAGCGAGTAATCTCTCCGAGTGTTTTTCTCAGTGTACTGTAGCAGCAAGACAACCGACGATTTATCTATGGCGAGGTTTCAAAGGAGCTAGGGGGCTTCCGATATACCCAGAGGGTACTTGGAAGACAGTCCGTACGTGGTTCTGTCTAATGTGCTACTACTCGAAGGGGTACCCACAGGGGTTACAAGGGAGTCCAACAAGCGTGACCACCTCTTGTATTTCCTGCGTGCATTCCTCCCCAAATCTGCAGGTTTATGCGCTCAACGACAGATCCCGTGGTTTAAAGACGCTGAAACACGTCTCTAGCCAAAAAAAAATTGCTAAGAAATGGAGACCCCACCTGCCCTGGAAAGTGCTCTGATACCACTTATTATAGCTCCGATACCACTTGTTATAGCTCTAATGCCACTTGTTATGCTCTTTAACCTGCAAGACGATACTAGAATACCAAATATGCGAAGCAATATACCCAGAACATAGAATAGCGAGTAAAAAGAGCAAGTATTTTATTATTCAGAAAGCAATGTTCACTTGCCTCTTCGAGGGGGCAACCTCCAATAGAGTAGAGTTTGATAACAAAATAAGACATGATGGTCCTCCCAGGGAGTCTCTATCCTTTATATATGACCCATACATGCAATACCATGGATCAATACCATGGGTTTTATTAATACCATATATCTAATACCATGGCCCATTTGCAACTAACTGTGGTCTCGTCATTAATTGCGGGTTAACCACTTACAATTATTAATATGGGCTTTATTGACTCTTTACTATGACTTGATCCCACTACATAAATAAGGGGGTTAGGGTGGGACCCTAACATCGGCTGTTATAAGAAGGGGTAAAATTGTTAGCATGGGTGAACTATTGTTATTTTTATGAAATTCTTCTTGGTACTTGAACTTTTATCATCGACTCTCTTTGAAGAGCGATTCATTGTAACTCTGTTTGATGTCTAATATATAAATTTTGTTGTCGTTTTATCGTTTATTCTAGAGTAACCTTAAGCAGTGAGTCCCTAGAGGATAAGGGCTCGGCCCTGGTGGATCACTTTCTCCTATACCATTATTTCTGATTCATGCCTAGTTTGATCTCTTCCATTTACTCTATTCAGTGATTTGACATGCTTCGCTATTTTACATATTGGCTCTGTTAGATACACTTAACTAAATAATATTATTACCTACAACAGGAATGCTATGTTATTCATTTTAACTTTTTATCACATTATTGTTCCTTTTGACAATTGATATAACATTGTTGTTCCTTACAAATTGCCATTCGATTATAGATTAATAGTGTTGTATATTCCTAAATCAGTGCTAATGTATGGTTTATTCTTAAATTGTGATTGTTGTTCATTTAGGATTACTATTCCGTTGTGATCGCAATTTTTGTTACTTTATAGTTGTGATTCATACTTATTGTATTGAAGCTCAGATTACTATTCCTTTTAATGATAAGTGTGTCATGTGTTTAATCTGGTTTGTTGTACATTCATATTTGATCTAAGTCGTTGTTCTATATTTTATTTCTATTAATTTGGTGTTCCATTTCTGTTTGTTGTTCAATTCAAAGACTGTTAATTAATTCCTGTAGGATATAATTCTCATTGCATTCATTTCCATAGGTAATTAAAATTCCATTTCTTGACATTTGAAGTTATCATCGCTTTGGTGTGTAGAAGGTCTAAGACTATAGTGAACATCGACATATGATGTCTAGTTCCCAGATTGATGATCATTTCTTTGAGTGCTTTTTAATTGCATCAGTTTACAGAGGGAAGAGTTACCATTACTGTACCCTTGAATGATAAATTGTTGTAGCTTTCTAAATGCATGATTTGAGTCTTAGGTTTCTTTTTGCAAGAATATTTTATTCCAAGCATTCGTTTACTCTTGTATTTAGAGCACTATACTACTACCATTACTCTGACAAATGACTGCCTCAAACTACATACACTCTTTGAGATAACAAATCGTTCCTGGATTGACAATTAATGTAGGGTAAATAAAGGTGGAAAAGACCCTTTTTACTGCTTGACATTTTGGCACCATTGCCAAGGAAGAGTGTAGCCATTTGTTTCTTTTCTAGAGTAGTGTAAGAACTTGCTAGGAGAGAATTGAGTTTTAAAAATGGAAGGTAAGAACCTGCGTATGGAGCATGTAATAGCCCTGCTCCCTTGCCTACTTTCCTATAGATTTGTTGCTATTTTTTTTTGGTAGAAATTAGTATTTGATTTGTGTGCATGACTAAGAAGAAAAAGCATGAAAATAATCCTAAACCTCTACTCAAGTCTGATTAAGCTAAGCGGTGAGTGACCTTTGGCTGATCAACCTTTATAGACGAAATCCTTAAGTAAGCAGAATATCAACCTTCAGTAGGACCTAGAAGAGTTGCTTCTAGACAACCTACTAGTTCCCTTCAGGCCACACAATCACCATATGTAGCCTTTGCTGAGGTGCACAGTCACACCGAAGAGAAAGATTTTCAAGAAATTGAGAATTCTAGCCCAAAATCATTGCAAGAAGGGAACCTTAGCAACCTCTGTGAAGGGAGAGGAGAAACTAGTGAAACTAAAGAACCAAGATCTCCTCTTGGGATAATTCCACCATTAAGCAACCCAGATAAGGGAAGTGCTGCAAAAATCATCCCTAACGAAGTTGAAGAACCTCAAGAACCAAAATCCCCCCAGACATTAGGAACTCTCATCATCTCAGATAAAGGAAGTGTTGTTAAGGCCATTCTTGTTGAAGCCATTCCCCCTCGTTAGCCTATGAATACCCTCCTAGACATCCTAGAAGATTATTGGCACATATTTTACCAAATCGCCGAAAACCAGCCAAACACCCAAACTTCTACACTACAATATCCCATTGTGGAAACTGCAGCTAATGCTCCTATGAAAGCAATTCCTCTCTATCATATCCCTACATTTCATGGCCTTATATCAGAAGATCCAGATGCATTCTTGTTTGAATTTGATGTGCTGTGTAGAGGTTATGACTATACCACCGATCCCCAAAAACTGAAATTATTTCCCTCTACATTGAAAGTGGTTGCTTTAAGATGGTTTATGAGGTTGGGTGGTGGTGTTATAAATAACTGGGATCAAATGAAAGAGGCTTTTCTAAAAAACTATCAGGACTATTGCAGGTCTAGAGAGTTAAAATATGAAATATTTCAGATGGTAGCTAGACCAAATGAAACATTAGAAGAGTACATTGAATGTTTTTAGTATTATCTTCAAAGATCTCCTTATGCATCATTACCCTTACCTGATAATGTGTTAAAAACGACATTAATTAGAGGAATGAAGGAACAATGGATTGAAACAATAAATATTATGGGAAAAGGAGATATTTATCAGGAAAATTTTGCTAACATTATTGATTTATGTATCAGGATTTCAAGAGGCAGCACAAGACTAAAACTAGCAGAACATGATAGGTTTGCAAGAGACAACAAGATCTCTGCAGAAGGAGTAACTCGCATAGAAATTGGAAATTTATTAGAAAATTTCAAAATCAACATATTGGGGACTCTGACAACGCAACTTGATGTTATGCAGGCCAAGTAGAAACAAGCAGAGGCAGAACAAAATTTGGCAATCTTCTATCCTAGATGCAGAAAGAAACACAGCCATAAAGAGTGTCCGTTAGATAGCGTTCAAGTTTACGCCATTTGTAAAAAAGACCATTCTACATAGAGCTATCCCTCACTTCTTGGATTGAAAGCAGTTTACAAGGAAGCAGAAGAAGAGCTAGAACCAATGTACTTACTTAATCAGCGTCGTCAATGGCATCCACAACAATTCGGTATGCTCCCTAATCCAGCTTCTTCTTTTTAGCCTCCACAATATCATGCTCAACAATATAATACTATGTGGCAAAATCAACCTCCATTCTCAAATTGGTCACAACAACCATTTCACTCATCATCACCATGGCTGAATCAAGCACATCAACCCAATTGATCAAATTTTCCCTATGCCCCACCATATTGGCAAAACAATGTATATCCAGGGCAATGGTCCCCTCCTACTTCACAGAGTCAAGCCTGGAAGACAAACTGGCAAAGACCAATGAATCAGCCAGTACGAACCATTCCACTCCCTCAACCTACACTACCATCATTACAACAAAACCCCCAGTCTAACTTAAGACCGCAACTCCCAGCCCAACCCAACCCTAATCCAAATAACAGACTGGTCCAATCCATTCAAATAATTGAAACACTAGAGATAGAAACCGATCTAAGGGAGTGTAATGACCTTCAATTAAGATCTGGGCGCATTATATAAACAGAGGGAGATAAAACCGCTCAAGTTGAAAATCAGTTACCTATAGAACAACCACTACAAGAAGAGTATGTGATCAGACAACAAACTCATGATCAAGGAATCACATCTTCTCCTCCATTCCCAGAACGATTAATTATACCTCGACCTATACAACATCCTGATTTTGACATTCTGGGAGAACTTAAAAATCTGTACATAAAAATTCCACTCCTCCAAGCCATCCAAGACATCCCAATATATGCAAAGACATTCAAAGAGCTATGTATAAAAAAACCAAGGAGGAGAATAACAATAACCCAACAGTCCAAGTAGTTGGCACCTTATCCGACCTATTATCAGGAAAAGAAACACCAGTTAAATATGAAGACCCAGGAAATCCAATAGTAACAGTACAAATCAATGGGCAAACTTTTGCAAATGCCTTAGTTGATTTAGAGGCTGCAATTAATATCCTAACAACCACCACTTGTCAAAACTGGGCATTACATTAGTAGAACCAACTTCCACTTTATTAGAATTGGCTGACCGATCTGTGGTTAGGCCAGAAGGCATACTACTTGATGTCATGGAATCTGTTGATTCCTGGGAGTGTCCTGCCGACTTTTTGATAATAAACCCAAAAAACCGACTTGATGGACATCCATTGATTTTAGGCAGACCTTGGCTTGCAACTGCTGATGCTTATATTGGCTACCGAAAAGGCATTATGTCCATAACTAGAGGGGATAATATCAAGAATCTAGCCTTATATCCTCCAGCCCATCCAAGTGTCACAATAATGAAAACTAACAAACATCCTATATTATACCTCATCGAAAATATTAGATCCCCATTAACCATTGAATATGCCCTCGATTTCAAAGATCAAATAGAGGATGATGTCATTAACAACTTTCTTAGCTAGACTAAATCTAGATCCCACAAACAATCTCATATCGCTGCACCTTTATATGCATTGACGGGGAATGTTGACTTTGTTTGGATAGAAAAATGTGATCGCACTTTTGAGGATCTAAAAAAGCTTGTGTCAACGGCCCGAGTACTCTAAGGACCAAATTGGGACTTGCCATTTCAAATTTCATCAGATGCTTCAAACACAACTATTGGAGCAGTCCATGGGCAGGAAGAAGATAAAAAACCATATGTGATTTATTATATTAGAAAAAACTTGTCTCCTACTGAATTGAACTATACTGTGACTGAAAAGGAATTTTTAGCTGTAATACATGCCGTCAATAAATTTAGGCATTATATCACTGGATATCCTATTATCTTATATACAACTCTGCCATAAAATATTTAGCGAATAAACCAATCACAAATGGTAGAGTAACTAGATGGCATATTTTATTGTAGGAATTCAATATCACAACAAAAGACCGACTTGGAAAAGAAAATCTTGTAGTTGATTTTCTCTCACGAATGCTAAAACCAGTGGATGTAGTAGTGGTCTAAGATCAATTTCCATATGAACATTTGTTCACTTTCACTGTTAAAACACCTTGTATGCTGATGTTGCAAATTATTTAGCAGTAGGCAAATTACCGAAACATCTGACCCCCAATGAATGAAAGCAGATTATCCAATGTAGTACTCAATTTTCTTGGATTGGGGGCTACCTGTTTCATACAGGGGCAGATATACACATCAGGAGATGCATTCGCGAAGATGAAATTTTTGACATCTTGAAAGCTTTTCATGATGGACCATGTGGTGGACATTTCACAGATCTCCGGAATCCTTCTACCAGCAACTCCGCAAAGACTCCAACATCCAAATTATGGTTGAGGAAGAGGAATCTTCCTCTCCTTTGGTTTATTAAATAATTCGACTACTCTTACACATTGTACATAATTCTTTTGTTTTGTATATTTTTTGCAGTTATGTAACATTTACTTTGTTGTTCCTTTCAAAAGGAACAACATTTTCATTTTCTACTGTTCCTTTTTCCAAAGGAACAACATTTTTTATTTATGTTGTTCCTTTTTTCGAAGGAACAACATTTTTGTTTTTTGTTTTTCCTTTTTCCGAAGGAACGGTGCATTTTCATTTTCTGTTGTTCCTTTTCCGAAGGAACATCATTTTCGTTTTTTGCTATTCCTTTTTCCGAAGGAATGACACATTTTCGTTTTCTGCTGTTCCTTTTTTCAAAGGAACAACATTTTCATTTTCTGCTATTCCTTTTCTTGAAGGAACAAAATTTTTGTTTTCTGTTGCTCCCTTTTCCGAAGGAATAGCACTTGCTTTTTTTGTTGTTCCTTTTTTGAAAGGACAACATTTTCACATTGTTTTGCTTGCGCTTGTTTTCTTTGTTGCTATTCTTCTTAATGCACAACAGTTTCGAGTATTTTTTTTCTTTTTGCTTGCAATTTTGTGCACAGTACTTGTTTTATGTTTTTCTTATTTGTGTGTTTTATCATTTGGATCACTTTTGAAACACCTATACACCTATGCAATGAATATAAGAACTAGAGGATACTGAAATTAGCAAATTACATAAAATTCACTATCTTTACAAGAAATTGCTCTGAATTGATAAGAGAAAAGAGGAAAGGACACAACTATTGATCATCTTGTTGTCACTGTTCTACTAATACCGATATGATTGGTTATCTTTATCATGATGGTTCCTTCTAAATTCCCATAATATTCTTTGATCATTATTAAGGAATAAGAACAAAGGGCATATTTTTCTATTGAGATGTTAAGATTTCTTCCACCATCCCTACTCTTAAGGAGTGTTGAACCACCCTTTGTGTATAAATAGGAAAAGTACTCTATAAGAGAATAAATAAATAAAAGAAAAATGTTTATATAATTTGCTAACATGGTTTGTCAAATTAAGGATAGGGGGTCTCATTGAGAGTCAGCCTACCATGACCATAAGGAAGAAAGTGAAGTGGCATTCCCACTATGGCCACCACACCAGGGATATGATCCAAGAGGAACATCAGAAAAAATAAAAAAGTCCTTGGAACAAGAGGTCTCATCACAATCTGGCATGCCCACCTTTCACTTCATCCTAGTGAGCGGCATTATGATTTATCTGGTTATCAAGCCAGCATAATGGCCTCCATTCTGACATTCCAGAGCACTTTCCTAAGCATACACAAAGGATCATGGTTCCATGGGTGAAATAAACAACTCTGTCAAGGTTATGGACACCTATTGGCAACAGAGCTCTGTTGATGGTATTGAAGTCACATTATTTATACACCAATAGCAGTTATGAATCCCTTCTTCTACCTTTGTAATGGGTCAAATAAGATTATGAACATAATTCCTCCAAACCTTTAATACATAAAATCTATTGCAATCAATCATGACAGAAAAAGTTGATAGTGACTACATCGAAATTTTTGTGCATGTCAGATGTCCTATCCTCCAAATCTCACATCATATCATGGAATTCTCTTATTTATTAAGTGATTATATTATATACCTCGATTTTGACAATCTACTTGTTCTTGTAAACATGGGATCTCAGTATACACTATTCCTTTATGACTTTGTACCATGTTAGTCCAGCACGCCACTCGCTCATTTGACGACCGAGGATAGCTTATCACATTGCAGGGGGGAGCAGGCGACCTCATAATTCACTGGCATACGTGTCAGTTTATCATTCAGAGACTTTTGACTTGAGAATAGAAAGGCTTAATGGTGTATTGTTTTCCAATTTGCATGGCTTGCTATTTCAAAGCTATTTATGTGTTATTCTCTGCAACATTTAGCAGTAATTTGAAATTTGAACAAGCTTGTTGTTCCATCATTTTCTCTATGGTTGCTAACAGCTTGAACAGCTTGTTGTTCCATTTCCATCTTTGTGTTTTTACAGTGTGCTAAGAATGGGAGGAATATCAATTCATAGAGAATGACAAGTGTTGATAGTCTCTGATGTTGCACGAGAAATCCCAACAAGGGCAGCATGGATAGTTTATCTCAATCATCTGCAACAATCCAATGAGACCATGGCAATTGATTTTTTTCAGAACCTACAAGAATATCACTCCACAGTAAGAGGGAGACAGATAGCAGTCATTGATGACATAATTGCAGAGGTTTCGGGACTACCAGCCACTAGATCTGTGTGGACTCTGAAGAAGGTAAGGCTGCGAGATGCCATAAAAATATTCCAAGATCAAGGTCAGAAAATAACTCGAAGAGGAAAGGGAGTTCTACCAGTAGACTTGTGAGAATTGTGGGTAGAATTGGCAAGAAGCATCTAGAATTACATCACTTGTGAAGACAGAAAAGATGTGGTAAGACCACGCCACCTTAAGCTTTTACTGTATTAAAACAAAAGTGCACTATGAATTTGCCTGCGTTTTTAAATTCTTTATTACATGATGTTGCCCGAAGCATGAAGAAATCTCGCCACGTAGAATCGATAGTAATTTACCATGGGTTGATACGACTAGTAGTTAGCTACACTCTTGCTCAACAACAGAGCAGTTGGGAAGAACTAATTTTTACAATAGATGGGGGACTGGCTTTGCCAGCCCCCAAACAAAAGAATGCTGCAAGTACATCGAATAGACCATTAAAACGAAGGAAATCCATTAGATTGGCATTGATCAAAGGGAGGCTGGAAAATTCCAAGGGAACACTAGTCAACCAGTGGAGATAGATGATTTAGGGGACGAGAAACCCCTGTAATTGGAAGGAGGAGAGAACGAAAGAGAATTGAATGATGAGGGAGAAACAGAAGGAGAGACCGAGTAATCTGGTCAAGTGGAAGAAGAAATAGAGCAATGTGAGGAAAGCCCATTACAAAATCCACTATGAGAAGCTGAATTGGCTCAGATTCTCGCCAATATGGGAGAATATACTCAACCACTTAGCCCACTAAACCTCCACACCAAAGAAGAGCTGCAGGAGCACTCTATTCATGATAAGAGTGCATCTGAAGAATTTTGTGACGAGGAAGAATAAGAAGAGAATCACTCCGACCATGATGAAAGTGTATCCAGAGAGAAAAATGATGAGGATGAAGAAGAGGAACAATTTGTTCTAAGTCAGAACACACTAGAAGAATTTTATGAAAAAGAAGGGGGGAAGAAGAAGCCACCCAGGAGATTGCAAAACAAGCTAGCATTTCTACCCCCAAACAACCTAATCAGCAAAATAATGAGGAAGCACCCCAAGAAGAACATCAAGAAATTGGTCAAGGAGAAAGTCTAGGCTCGAGTAAGTGAACGACTGTTCCTTCCAATAAAATGAAAGAAATCAAAAGATTACGAAAGGAACAACAAATACTGCTTAACGTAATAGCATGACTTCAACAACAAATTAGGATTCTGAAGATGGGGAAGAAAGCAAAAAGGACCCTGAGGGTAAAGCATGCAACCACTCCGGCGAAACCCCTTAGGAAAAAGGTTAAGAGGACTCTAGTCCAACCTGCCATTCATAATCAAAAGGAACAACATTCAACTGTTACCAATGTCGAAATACAAAAAAATAACATAATGGCTTATGACAAAGAAATTCAAACAGAGGCACAGTCCTCTGAGGAAATTCAAACCATAAATACGGAACGAGGCAATAAGAAGATTCAAGTAGACCTCCTGCTTACAACTACTATGTGGGATAGTGACCCGAGGACAATAACTTTGTGAGAGGGTTTGATACAAGCCCAGCAAGCAATAGAAAAACTTATAGAACAGACTGTCTCTTGAGAAAAGTATCAAGCATTACAACAACAGCTAAGGGATGTCAATTTATCCAAAAGCCAGGCTTTTGAAGGATGGAAAAAGGAAGAAGAAATAGTCAAAAAGGTAACTCATAGGCTAGATGTAGTCATCAAACAAATGGATACCTTATGCTCTTTCTATATTGATGTCCTAGCATGTAGAGCACCTACTAGGAATTATGCTTTGTTTTTAATGGAAAGATATTTGCAATTGAAAATTAAAGTTCTCAAAGAAAGAGCCCCTATAGAAATAAACACTATTGATGACTTCATAAATTGTTGTAAGCACTATGGGGTGAAGGTTCATAGATTATTATGTGAATTCTATTTGCACAACCTTATGTTAGATCTAGAAATAGAGCAGAATCCCAGCCCTTTCGTTAGGGATGTCCAACTACAAGCATTCATTTCATTTGGAGTTAATCAAATAAAATGGCTTAAAGCCTACAATGCCTTCCAAATACAACAAAACATATTAGATTTATGGGTGAGAGCTAATCCTAGAGATCCATTGCAGTTATGGAATAAACATAGGAACCTAATGAGGACTTTGGGCATGATTAAAGCATTAGGATCTATTCATACAACAATCAATTGGCAAGGGATAGAATACTTCCTTACCATCAAAGACCTTGCCAATGTAGCTGCTAAATTTCGATATCAGACTTCTAATCCGAATATCCAAAACAAGGAACTGTTTAACTATGAGAACTTTAAGTTAGTTGTTGATCGCTTGGGCCTCTATGGTGATCTTATTTTGAGGGAAGGGCCATCTTGGTTAGGTTGTAGGTTATGAAGTCCGGTCATTTGGCATCCTGCACTAGGATACCAAGCCTTATACCAAATTCCTGAGGGCAAGACAAGACATCTTTTTGATCACCTAGCTAGGAATCATGTCTGTAGACCTCCTCATCAAATCCCATCTCCAACCTACTCCCTCACCGCCTTGCATGTCAACTACAATGTTTTCATGAGGCCATGAAAAAGGGTAAGCAAGGGGGTGTGTTGAGCACTGGAGAAGGTGTGTTATTTTCATTTACTTTCTTATATTTTCTTCAAAACTCATAACCTTTTTACATCATGAGCTAGGTATATGACAAGAGATTATGATAAAATCTCGAAGATTTATATGTAACGTGAAATAACTAATAATTACCCTTTTTCTATGTAGAAAGAGGAGAAAACGGAAGACTACCATCCCAAAGGAAAAAACAAGACCAAGTTAACTATTGTCCCTTTGACAGGGAACCACATTCAAACAACGCGATCCAAATTGGAGCGTAGCAGCTAGAAAAAGGAAAAGGAGATACCCAATCGACACAAAAGAACAAGAGGACAATTGAGAACTAATAGTTTGGCAAATCCCTCAGGATCCTTTGATCTTGAGGGATCACTATCTTAACAATCTTATGTATCATTGATATCTCCGATTGGCTGTTATAAGAATGGGTAGCATTGTTAGCATGGGCAAACTATTGTTATTTTTATGAAATTCTTCTTGGTACTTGAACTTTGATCGTCGACTCTCTTTGAAGAGCGATTCACTGTAACTCCGTTTGATGTTGAGTATATAAATTTTGTTGTCGTTTATCATTGATTCTAGAGTAACCTTAAGCAGTGAGTCCCTGGAGCATAAGGGCCTGGCCCTGGTGGATCACTTGCTCCTGTACCATTATTTTTCATTCATGTGTGGTTTGATCTCTTCCATTTACTCTGTTCAGTGATCTGATGTTCTTTGTTGTTTTACATATTGGCTCTGTTATATATACTTAACAAATAATATTATTACCTGCAATAGGAATGCTATGTTATTCATTTTAACTTTATATCACATTATAATTGTTCCTCTTGACAATTGATATAACCTTGTTGTTCCTTACAGATTTCCATCCGATTACAGATTAACAGTGCTGTATATTCCCAAATTGGTACTACTGTATGGTTTATTCTAAAATTGTGATTACTGTTCATTTAGGATTGTTGTTCCATTGTGATCGTAATTGCTGTTACTTTATAGATGTGATTCATACTTATTGTATCGAAGCTCAGATTATTGTTCCTTTTAATGTTAAGTGTGTCGTGTGTTTAATCTAGTTTGTTGTACATTCATATTTGATCTGAGTTGTTATTCTATATTTTATTTCTGTTAATTTGGTGTTCCATTTCTGTTTTTTGTTCAATTCAAAGACTGTTACTTAATTCCTGTAGGATATAACTCTCGTTGCATTCATTTCTGTAGGTAATTGTTGTTCCATTTCTTGTAATTTGAATTTATCATTGCTTTGGTGTGCAGAAGGTCAAAGACTATATTGAACATAGACATATGTTGTCTAGTTCCCAGATTGATGATCCTTTCTTTGAGTGCTTTTTAATTGCATCAATTTATAGAGGGAAGAGTTACCATTACTGTACCCTTGACTGATAAATTGTTGTAGCTTTCTAAACGCATGATTTGAGTCTTAGGTTTCTTTTTGCAAGAAGATTTTATTCCAAGCATTCACTTACTCTTGTATTTAGAGCACTATACTACTAGCATTACTCTGACAAATGACCACCTCAAACTGAGGATACTCTTTGAGATGACAAATCGTTCCTAGATTGACAATTAATGTAGGGTAAATAGAGGTGAAAAAGACCCTTTTTACTGCTCGACATGTTCCAGACAAATTGATGGCTAGAGATGTAGCCTATCAAACAGATAGTGAGGGAGGGATGTGTTATAGACATTTTTGGGCACTACAACCCCAATCATAAATGTCCATAAACTGAGGGCTCCTAAGTCCCTAAAAGTGTTGCTTCACTGCGTAAAGGAACAAGGTCAGTTGATTACATCATCTCCCAGAAGTTCTCCACTAAAAACTGCTCAGAAATGGTCAAAACTGGACCATACTGAATACCCAGCGCAGAGGATGCAATGCATATCACCTTCCCAGTGTAAAGGGTGTGATGCATACTGAATGGCCCCTCTGTAGGGTGTGACGGTCGGGAATGGACAAATGGCAGGGACAATTTGCGAGGTGGAAGATCATGGAATCTTCCAGAAGCTTCCCCTCTGACACTTGCCTCTCTGTTTTCGACCAGGGATGAGTAAGAGATCATCATTTCTCCAAGGTGGAATCAAGAACTATCAGAGAGGGAAACTAATCAAGACCCCAAAAGATGACTCACCCCCCTACAATCATCTATATATGGATCCCTCATCACAGAGATCCAGAGGCTGGAATCTTGTATCTTGTAGAGAAGTGTTGTTGGTTTTCTAGTGTAACTTCATAGTGTTGGGTGATCTAAGCTTTACTTGGGGTGAAGAAAGGCTTTCTTGCTGGAGGATGATGCTGGGTCAGAACATATGGTTGTAAGCCTCTTGCTATTCTTGATCTTAATAAAGTTATTCAAGTTTTCCTCCATATTCTTGTATGTTTGTTTATATATGCATTTGTATGGTTAACACATATCTGGTCCTATGTTATTTATGAATATAGATCTCTGTTCTTCGATAGTAATATGTTGCTTTGATTCCACAGGTGCTCTTTGAAGCTGGACAGACGAAGAAGAAGCGGCAAAGATCTATCAGAAAGGAGAGGAATCAAACAAGGAAACCAAGTGCAAGACTAAGGTTGGTCCCCTTTGTTCCACTCTTATCTATTTTCAGAAAGGAAAGTGAAAGTAGACTTTACTTGTTTGTTTCTAAGATAGCTACCATTCTTAGGGGGAATAGCAGCTCTGAGTGGAAACTATTCCCAGTAACAAAATGGCGACTCCACTGGGGACCGAATAGATTGTTTTTTAGTCTATCATTGTTTGTTTTATAAACTTACAGACGGAGCCTGAAGTCAAGCCAGCTAGCCTTCGAACTGCATTTTTTATACAAATGCAAAGTAGATCAATGTTGCTTCAGTCTATCTCCAGGTTTTGTTTATGAATTAAAAAATCGATCTGCAAACATTCTAATTGCCCTAAGTGGTGGCTCTAGTAACCTCCTTAGATTAACCCCTGCGATTTACATATATTGAACATCACTTACTCAGCCTAAATCCCTTAACTGAATTGAAAATTGTGAGTAAAAACTCGTTAAAAGTCTCGCACTGGTACCATTGCACCATGCCTTCAAGGCAGTCTGTATGCATCGCACTTCCCGTGTGCAGTAGGTGTGTTGCATACTGAATTCACTGTGTGACAGGTGCGATGGTGAGGGAAGGTTAACTTTACCTTCAGAATTTGGTTTTTCCTTCACTATTCTTAGTTCTATTCAGGAGTTTTGCTATCTATGGTTAGTGTATCTCTGTGAAAACCCCCTTCTCTTACATCATTCTGCCTTTATTGTGCAAAGAACTATAAGTGCTTTTATGTATTGTGCACCATTTTCAGTTCTCTTTTGCAAAGAAGTAGCATAGTCGAACTGTCGTTTGTTGATTTGAAAGTGTCGTAGCTGTCGTTTTCAGTCATAGAAGGCAATCCCATTGTTCTTAATAGTCGATTATACAGTTACTCTTGTATATGATATGAATTAGTAGTTTTTAAAGTGTCGAAAAGCAATTTTCTTTTCGAAATCGCAAAGTGTCTCTCTTACCTTCACTTCATTTTGAAAAGAAATTTGTTGAGTATTGTTGCTTTGAAGATAATTAGATTTACACTTAGCTTTCTTATCGTCATTCATACATTAAGAAGGATGAAAACAAATACATGCATGTGCATTTGCATTTAGACTGCTTGGTTTGATTTAGGATAGTGCATTTAGTGTGTGCTCTGTGCTCTTTGTTGAAAGATTCTCAACTTTCTTTCCTTAGTAGCTAGGATTTTCATTGCCAAAAGAAGATTAAACAGTTGTTTATCATCTTAGACTGCATTTTAGGAATTTTATACACATCACGTGGTGAACCTGAAAGGAAAATTTTAAAACAAGATCAACTTGAAATAAATTTAATGAATCTAACAACGCTTTGGAACCTAACGCACAACATCTAGAGGTCTAGGCTAGAGACGTATTCCGGCGTCGTAAAACTTGGTAACTATTGTTTTCATTGTTGGTTGGGTGATTCCTTCACTTTGAGACGGAAAGTGCCAGTACAGACTTGTTCTCCCACGTACCGTCAAGTATATATTGGGAGACCAAAATAGGCTGCATCCTTTATCCTTAGGAATCCATGCCTACCGCCCTATCAATCGCAATGCACTGAACACAGCATTCAGGAAGATTGACTACCGTACCATAAAAAGTATTCTGCAGTTATGCGATTGGTTTGGTAATCCCTTCTGCCTAGATTTCCAGAGAATTCTATTTTCTCCTTTTCAGACTCCTTAAAAGAAAAGGTCCATCTAAGCACTTGTCACTTCAGGCTCACTAAAAATCGAAGGTGACTAGAGTCATCTTTTTTTTTTTTCTCGACTCTTTAAAATTGAACAAACAAGTTGTGTCAAAGTGTCTAAAATTTATTTTAATTGGAATAACATCACAAATTCCCTCGTTGGTCTTTAGGTTGAGAAAAATGGAGCCTACCAACCAAGGATTTCCCCTTGAAGGAAATCCTAGTCCCTTCTCCTCTTGGGGAGATGTTGGTGCACCCCATATGGCCACATTGTCACTTCCAGGGTTGATGATTGGTTTGCACGTATGGCTCTTCTCTACCTCTGTCGTTCAGAATACTGTAATTCCTGAATAGTCAAGTCAGCAACTAGATGATACTAGAGTTGCCCCCCAACCTTCTACTTCATCTGATTCTCCCTCTCCTCCTTCCTCTTCGCTTGATAAAGCTGGTAAAGCTAAATATCATGTAACTGAGAAGAAGAAGAAGCAGAAAGAGAAAAAAGAAAAGGAGAATAAGGAACCAAAATCGAAAGGGGGCAACCAGGCGTCGTCTAGCGAAAATCCTCACATCGCACCATCTAAACCTAAATCTCCATGTGTCATTTGCAATGGAGACCACTATCACCGAGATTGTCCCTGCATCCCTCGGATCTTAAGGGATTGGTCTCCTCGTTTTCACAATCCGGTATCGTCAACCTCTGATGATCATGTTGAATGCACACCATCAACCAGTGAAATTGAAGTATCTGGACAGAAAAGGAATCCAAGATTTCCTTGTAAATTGTGTGAAGGAAACCACGCCGTCGATCGTTGTCCCTTCCTTGACGAAGCTAAAAACGTTTTGGATGACCATCCTGCGTCACTTCTACGGCTCCCTCCTGGATATAAAAAACTCTTGCCAAGTCCACCACTGGTTGAAAATCTGGCTAGCCCGCCATTGTGGTCAGCCGAAGTGTCTATCATTGAAAATGAACCCTTTGAATCCATACCAAACGAAAGTCAAAGGTCGAGGTGGCAGTTGACCCGGTCTTGCCTTCAGAGTGTTCATCTTCGAATGATACCGTCACTGAAGAGAAAGAGAACGACACCGTTCAAATTCTTTTCGTAAACACAGACTCCAATGAACTTGGGGGCAGTCTACCCGTTCCTTTATCACAGGAAGGAAGTCCATTAGAGTCATACCCGGCCGTCTATTCGGTCCCACCTCCAAGCAACCTAGTCGTTTCCTTCGACTAGAATCTACTAGGCAGACCCCGTTTACCAGCTAGTGTACCATTCTGCATCATTGTACAAGCTTACAGAATGGTCATGGCTAGTACCATCATCGATGAAGGGGCTTCTGTGAGTATCCTTTCCTCAACTGCTTGGAAAGCGCTTGGTTCGCCATCGCTTTTGCCTGAAATGAGAAATCTGACAGGTTTTGACAAAGTAACCAATCGACCATTGGGATCCTTCCAAATGTGCCCATTACTTTGAGAAGGAAAACCGTTCACATGAATGTGATGGTAGTTCAAGGACCCTTGGATTATAATATACTCCTTGGACGCAGCTATATTTATTGCATGGGAGCCGTCGTCTCCTCACTCTTTAGACTAATGTATTTTCTTCACGAAGGCAGAATGGTCAAGCTCGTAGACCAAATTTCATTCCCCGGTTCACACATAGCAAATATTCAAACGCCATCCCTAAATGGTCTTTTCACGCAAGGAATGTCTCATCGATCTCCAGTCCGTCCACCTGATGAGCACGAGTGATTGAGGAGGGTGTGATTAAAACCCAAGGGGCATGCACCCTGGTCTGTTTTGGCAGGAAAGCCTTGGGTATAGTGTAGGTTTCCGCGGAGGATATATGACTAGTCTAACACACCCGTCCTTACAGGAAAATGGGATCAGGCTATAATAAGATACCTTCGTTAGAGGTATGTGAGTGGAGGCGTCTGCGCCACTCATGTTTTTCTATTTCTGTAGACATCGCCAAGGAAGCATTTTTTCCGCAATGCGGATGGAACTTTCATGGTAACCTGGGAATTTTTTGCTATACCTGGGGGCATGCAAACCTTTCTGCATGCAAGCGAAGAGCGACCATTTATTTTTTAAATTTGTAGGATCTCTAACCCTTTAAACCTGTAAGGCTGGTCGTTTCCTAGCTTGCATAAAGAAAGGATCCGGGGCAAAGCTTACAAAAGGTGCAAGCCCCATAAAAAATGGCATCTTGAATGAGACATCCTTATTATATGACTGGCAAGAAATGTTACCGCAGGGTTCAAGCTCGTTTAAAATAAACCTGCCACGAGCAGTTCTAACGCGGAATTCAAGCTCGTTAAAAAATAAACATAAGCAAATGAGAAAATGTTTCCCCCAGAGTTGAAGCTCATTAAAAAATGAACCGGTAAATAACCATTGTGAATGCCTTATCATCAACATTTGAGCCTTGGTCGTGTTCTCATCATCACCTCCACTCTGTTTATAGCCGATCATTCACCTCCATCTGATTGTTTACCCTTTTGAAGAACATCTGCGAAGAGTGATTCTATTAGCCATCCTTGTGACACTGCCGTGATTGGAAAATTCCAAACCTTACCTGGAATCAGCTGCTACCCAAAATCATCACTCGTAAACGGGTCTCCTTTAAGCTCTTTTCAACTGACTCGTAAAATATGAAAATATTGCCGAGCGATTAGCCTCTCCGGCTCGTTAAATTCATCGGAAGTGCTATCCCTCCTCTAGATTTTAATCTTTTTGGACCTGAGGGATTATTACACAAAAAGATCGAGCGCTTGTCTTATTCGGCTCGTTAAAACTATAAAAAATTCATCCCTTTCGTATTATTTTACACTTTTTCGGACTTAAGGTATTATATGACGAAAATTAATCTTTTGGAGTTTCCTTTCCATCCCTTTCAGACTCTCTAAAATTGAAAAGGACCAAGTTATCTTTGTCGTTAAACTCGTTAAAACCTAATAGCGACAAACTCGTCCA
>APFE031722666.1:215180-225537 GCA_000404065.3 Pinus taeda
GGTCACTTCTTGTCGACATCAACTCATTATCCAAGAAGTTGACTTAGGAACAACCCTTTCAGTACTTTGAAGCTTGCATGCCTCAATGGCAAGTTTCTCACTTTCAGTGACAGGTTTACATCAATGGCCTTCGACTGAGAGATTTTACATGGTGTTTGACGCCAATTCCCTTTTCACACCACGTAAATTGTACTGCAGTACCTTGAGGTTCATTGTCATTATTGATGATTCCTCTCGCTCCTGTTAACAACTTACATCATTGGCTGGTAATTAGTGATGTCTTTCCATGTTCGACTCCAAAACATATTTCACATGGATCGACTTGTACTCCGAGTGAAGATTGAATGAGTTTTGAAGACCCCGGATCTAGTTTCATCCATTCGGGCTGCGATATATTTAGGAATATAAAGACATCAAATTTACATCATTACCGAACAGATGATCATCCAAATCAAAGGATGATGAGTCCGAATCATCAATCTACTACACAGAGGATTGTCTTTCCTATGTACATGAAAATGAATTTATAAAGCTGAGCATGGGAATGCTCGCCTCAGCTAGATCATGAAAAAATATTGTCAAGATAATGTATTATATTGTATCTTATTACAGGTTACCTCCCAGCTCGAAAAAATTTCGGATCCTCATGGTAAAGCATTTCACTCGACATAAAAAATATTAACGACCTCATGCTTTAGGGGGCAACTGTTATAGAAATTTTTGGGCACTACAACCCCAATCATAAATGTCCATAAACTGAGAGCTCCTAAGTCCCTAAAAGTGTTGCTTCACTGCCTAAAGGAACAAGGTCAACTGATTACATCATCTCCCATAAGTTCTCCACTAAAAACTGCTTAGAAATGGTCAAAATTGGACCATACTGAATACCCAGTGGAGAGGGTGTGATGCATATCACCTTCCCAGTGTAAATGGTGCGATGCATACTGAATGGCTCCTCTGTAGGGTGCGATGGTCGGGAATGGACAAATGGCATGGACAATTTGCGAGGTGGAAGATCATGGAATCTTCCAGAAGCTTCCCCTTTGACACTTGCCTCTCTGTTTTCGACCAGGGATGAGTAAGAGATCATCATTCTCCAAGTGGAATCAAGAACTATCAGAGAGAGGACACTAATGAAGACCCCAGAAGATGGCTCACCCCCTACAATCATCTATATATGGATCCCTCATCACAGAGATCCAGAGGCTTGAATCTTGTATCTTGTAGAGAAGTGTTGTTGGTTTTCTGGTGTAACTTCATAGTGTTGGGTGATCTAAGCTTTACTTGAGGTGAAGAAGGTATTTCTTGCTGGAGGATGATGTTGGGTTAGAACATATGGTTGTAATCCTCTTGCTACTCTTGATCTTAATAAAGTTATTCAATTTTTCCTCCATATTCTTGTATGTTTACTTATATATGCATTTGTATGGTTAACACATACCTAATCCTATGTTATTTATGAATATAGATCTTTGTTCTTTGATAGTAGTATGTTTATGTGATTCCACAGGTGCTCTTTTAAGCTGGGCAGACGAAGAAGAAGAGGCAAAGCTCTATCAGGAAGGAGAGGAATAAAACAAGGAAATCAAGCGCAAGACTAAGTTTGGTCTCCTTGGTTCCACTCTTATCTATTTTCATAAAGGAAAACGAAAGTAGACTTTACTTGTTTGTTTCTAAGATAGCTACCAGTCTTAGTGGGAATAGTAGCATCTAAGTGGACACTATTCCCGGTAACATTGATGCAATTCATGTAGCACTCCACCATCATATTTGAGAACCTGAAGTTTTTTTGGTATACCCATTTGGATATGGATGGTGTGTTCTAGATTTTCCACAAGATTACATCCCGAGATCCACAAAAAGAAGGATTTTCTATTTAGGTTTTTTTATGAAAATATGAAAATTTTCCATCTTATGTTGTCTCATCACAGGATCTGCCAAATCTGGAGTCATTTTGGTCATCTATGAAGAATTTGGATGTTGAAAAATCCTTGGTGCCCTCACATGGATATTTCCATAGATCCCTTCACTACCATTTGCATTTTCCCTCTATCCCTAAGACCATGTGTGAGAAGTCATAATCAATAAAAAAGAGGAGACCAACATTAGTGAGCATGTAAGAACCAAATCTTGTATCCCTGCTAAAGATAGAGATCACAATCATGAGGGTGAAAAACCCATGTATCAAGTCTGTCACCCAGAGATGGCTCACACTTGTCATCGATAGAAAAGTTGCTAGTGCTCTACTCCATTGCCTTCAGCTTCTGGTTCAACCTTCACTCAATCTAGTTTAGCCACCCAAACATCAAAGGGTGAAACAACCTCCATAAAACCACTCAACACTTCACCATCAGTCCTTTGAAAAAGAGTCATGGATCGCAAAGGGGCCAGCACAGATCTGCTACCTGGATCTCATCTAATTCACATTGAGCAACCCATTTAATAGAAATTCTTCTCTTTACATTCCTGTTGTAGCAGCGACAACCACCCTCCAAAATTTTTCCTTTGCTTTGTTTTGGAACCTCCCTCCTCAAAATCTCTGTAGCATGTCTTGCACTACTCAGGTACTTGTGTTTCATTCAATTTTGTCCTTCTCTTTTGATCTAAAAATGGGGCACTAAAGGCTTCTTGTCAGCTTACAAAAACCTCTCCCACTTCCAAAGATTATATATTCCCAAGATCTATGCTTATGATTAACCAATGTGGAATTAAAAGAACTTTAAATAGGTGTATTCTTGTGTTTGTACTTTAACTGTTAAGTTCTTTAATTTTATTTGCTTTAAAACTCATATGAAGCATATAATAGTGAAACAGTGCAGCAAATAAACATCATACACATAGCAACAAGATGCAACAAGTAAACAAACCATAAGATAGCAAGCTTAATATGGAGTTCACTCGGATATCTTGGGCTACATCTCCTTGAGCTCTAATCAACTCGATTAGGCTCTTTTGGATTATGGATTAAACTCATTTTACAAGCTCGACACTCAACTCCATTGGTTTACAACTGAACCTATGGGTTTAGAATACCATCTTATCCCGCTGGCTATCCATACTCTGTAGACAGATCTAGGCTTCTCTGGACTTGACTCCTTCAGTCAGTGCTCTAAGCTTCTTGAGCTTCTGGCTTCTCTGACTCCCTCATAATTCTCTTACTGTCTCTAGAACTCCTTATTCTATCTTCATCACACTCTGGACACCAGCAACAACTGGATCATTTGATCTTTCTTTTGTTCTCTCGGCTCTGGATCTCGACTCTGGCTCTGGCTCTAGCTCTTACGAGCTTCTGGTTTCACTTGACCTCCAAGTGAATCCCGACAACCTTTAGCACTCTGTGTTATCTCTCAGCCTCTGTGCATCTCAGTTAATTCTGTTCTCTGTGTTTTGTAACACATCGGTTACAGTCCTTCATCATTGAAGAACCCAACTGTTTCATCACAAGAATCATTTTGAAATTGGAAAGGAACCAACGGTGCGGGAAACCTGGTCGTTTTGCCTTCCTCTCGCCGAAATAGCCAAATAACATAAATATATAGGAAACGCGTGCAAAACACATCATAGCCTTTAGCCCCAACTTCAAATAGCCTTCAATCGCATCCATATCCCTCTCGAGTCCATCCTGTCATCACAAATTGTGATCGCACAGGCGTATGACCAAAAGACCTAGCTACAACAGGAATAAATTGAAAATCCGAAAATCTGTACTTCAAATAATATGCAGCTACATTTATAAAACCTTTCGGGTCTGTCCCTTTATCACAATATCGCAATCGCATTGCATAAGCCAAAAACCCAATACACGAGAAATACACAGAAATCTTGTAAATTCAGATTTCAAAAGTTATGAAATCGTGCTTATAAACTCTATTGGGTTTGCCTTTATCGACATATCGCAATGTGCATTGGCCTTGGTATCGAGGGTTTTCCGATCGCCAATACACCCATCGAAACATCAACATATCGCAATATCTCTTATCGTCAGTCACATGTGAATTTTCCTTTGTATTGTTTGTGATGTGATTCACCAATAGCCTATCGACGTTATCGCATATCGCACAGTCACATGGTCGCAAGTCACAATGCCACGGGTCATGGTACTCAACCTTGTCCAATCGCCAATCAGTGATCATATCCTGACTATTGATCTGGGCACCTGATCCAACAATCCATGTGCAATCATTGGTTGCTTATCACAAAACCTTTACGCCTTTGGCTAAGTCCTTCCCTTTGGATGTATTACGATGCGATATGAAATGTTCCCTTTATAATATATTATATATTTATATATATTATATATATAATATATAGTATTATATATATATATATATATATTATTTGCGATGCGATGAGGGAATGCGATGCGATGAACTCTAAGGGATTTTATGTTTAAAAACACATTTTCCCTTAAGTCCCATTTATAAGAAATTGCCTCCTTTTCTAAGGATAATGGGCAATCTTCTTTTTACAATAACTTCTTCATCCGAAGTCCATTTTAGCCCATTCAAATTGTGTTAGATTCAGATTGAAGAGATCTATGTAATGGGACTATTCCCAAGGTCATCCTTTGACTTTCATCTGACCCATATTTACAAAGGATTTGTGCCATTTAGCACCTTTTACCTCTTATATGAAGTCTTTTAGACTTAGAGGCTCATCCAAGATCCCTTTTGGATCATCTTTGCAGCTTGTGTTTGCTTACTTGTTTTGCTGACCAACCACAAGTTCACCCCGTGAATTGCTTCACATCTGGTTCTTGCGTTGTCTTGGCAAACTACGTAATCCTAGAGGGCAACCAACATTTCTCTCAAGAATTGCACAGAGTAGCCTGGAAATCAACCTTGCACTCCAAAAATGCATAGAGCAGTCTAGCAGATAGCCTTGCTCAGAGAAATTATACAAAAAATCCTGATACTGGGCTTCCACTCAGGAATTTCGTAGACCCAGCTGACATCTTGTCTTCAGTTGGGAAATTACACAAAGCATGAGAGGTAGCCAGAGCCACTCAACCCAGGAATTGCACAGAAGCATTCCTTTAGTCGTTGTTTGATGCATGTGCTGGCAAGTTGCCTGGTTCCCTCCAGAAATACGAAATATTATCGTGCATGCATGATAGCCCTTGCCCAAAAATAAATAATAATAAAAAAAGAAAAAAACATCCCTAAAAAATAGGGATCTATTTTTAGCACTGGGAGTTACACTCAAGTTGATTTTAGAAACTTCTCATCACTTGTCCCCTTTTCCTAGATTTTTGGCATGCATGTCATAAACAATGAATCTACCAAATCTATTTAAATGATGTCGCAGAGCTCATTCTACACATTCGATCTTGGAGCTCTAGCATTCGTAAGGCATCTAGGAATCTTTAGCACAGTCGTCACAACTTTTTTGGGTAAGTTTTGCTTTTCAAGCCTTTTGTTGCTTTTTCTATCACTTTTATTTCCTTGGCTTGTGTGAGCGTTGTTTTGCATGTTTTATTGAATGACTGCTGGCGTTTTAGTTTGTTTTAACTTCTAGAAGTGTCGTTTCAAGCTTTCATTGTCTTTGTTAACAGTCGCATGCATGAGTTGGAAAATGAAGGAAGGCCTTTCAACTAGTTGGACATGTTGGATCTTTAGCTGAAAGTGCATGTGTCAAATGCCCAAAATACGCCTAAGGATGGACAACCAAGATTCTCTGTGTTCGCGTACCTGCTTGATGCAATCTATTTCCAACAGTAGTTCCCTAGAATGGGTTTGAAGTGGACACCATCAGAGGAAGTTGTGAAAGTTTATTGCAAGTTGCTCTCTAAGTGTAGCTACCGAGTAACCATGGTGAGGTTTTCTCAACACTTTCATAACCCCACTTTACAGGATGATATTTGAACAGGATCCACCTTACATATCCCAAGAAGTGATACAAGCATTTCTTAACATTGAAAATTGGTATGCCTCACTTGGTGACACCTTCATCAGGATGTTTGGCACAAAGAAGCCTCTACATGAGCTACCAAGGTTTTCCGCTAACAAACTAGTCATGCAATAATTTTCATACCACATCTCCACAGGGTTATCAGCAGGACTACACAGGAGGAAGAAGGCACCATGGCCCACACTTCCTTTGCAAATTGGGTTGTACAAGATTCGTATCTTGAAAGATGTAGATGTCGAGACCGAGGAATTGAAGAAGTTTGGGTTCGACACTAAGAGCTTCAATCTATATGATCCGCACTACATATGTAAGAACCATTGTGCGAAGGTGTACTACCCATGGATCCATAGGACATGTCGTTAGCCAAAGGAAGATCCTTGGAGGTGTTTCTATAACTCCTCTAGGCTCAATGAACTAGTCAACATGGTCATAGAATGGAAAGTAGCAATGCATGCAACAACACCACAGGAAACAACAGAAACAACAGTAGTGAAGAGCAAACAGGCGTAAGACAAAGGCAAGAGGAAGATTGCCAAAAGTGCAAAAGCTAAGAAAAGTTACAAGTTCAAAGAAGATCCACTTGTTGAGAGAGCAGCTTTGGAGATAGATGTAAAGAGGTGACGACACAAAAGGAGAGTAGCGTAGACAAAGAGGGAGAAGCAAAGGTTGGAAGAGACAGAAAGGAGATGGCAGGAGACAGAGAAGAAGCTGAAAGTGGAACAAGAGCTCAGGAGGAGAGAAAGGGAAGAAAGGAAGAAACAGGAACAAGAAGAAGGACAAGGCGCGCTGATAGAGAAAATTATGCAAATATAGGTTGAGACGGCAGAAAATCTAGCAGATGAAGAAGAGGGTGATCAGGTGTAAGTTCGGGAACTTGCTCAGTAGGTTGAGTAGTTAGTTGAGGCAACAGACATGGAGATGGAACAAGAGCTAGAATACCAAGAGATCGATATCATGATGAGGGCATCTAAGGTCATAACACAGTCTTCGCCACCTCCAGAACTACAACCAGTCCTGAGCGAGCAAGGAGAAGTTGTTCTCCTTGATGATGATCTGGAGGCAGATGTGTACAATTTGGCATTTGATGAGTCACAACATATGATTGTAAGGCATGAAGAAATCATCTCTCGAATGATCATACATCACCTGTGCACACAGAAGAAAGGGTGATTTTACGAGATGTTAGAAGACATCCAGTTTCCATGGTCGAGGATTCTAAGGCTTATGTAGAAGCCACGAGTTCAATGGTAAAGTTCTTGATAATAGAGAATGATTGAATGGAAAAGGAATTACAAGAGGCTAGGTAGAGAATGGAGAAGTCTTTAGGATCCGCCATGACAAAGATGAAGAAAGAAATAGTGGCAGAGATATCAACTTTAGAGACCACCATGCAGACAGTGTATAAAAGATCTGTCATCATGCACAAAGCGGTTGTCCATCTATATAGATTTCAGCAGCAATTCACGTAGACAACACAAACTCTCAAAGACATTCACACTGCTATTGTGCATGTGCAAGAATGGACAATGAGATACAAGGGAGCCCTGCTTTACTTGCACAAGAGGATGAAGCTAGAAGATGAGCTAGCCAAAGCACGAATTCAGACGTTGATCCAGAACTATGAGTAGCTCCCTCCGCTCATCAGTAGCATTAAGGCTTCCTATGCATGGTTGTTTAGGAGTCTAGATTTCATAGTGCAAACACATAAGATCCCTTTCAATTGGAACCCTCATGCGGGCCATGAGGAGGGACTAAGTCATGTTGGATGTCGACAAGTACATAGAGTAGTTGATGTGTGTATCCACTAGCGATTACTTGTAGCTCAGCACAGATAACATGAAAAGGTATATTAGTGGTCTAACCACACTCAGGACAATGTTTCACATGCTTTAGGATAAGTTGGATAGAGGTTTCAGAACCATATACCCAAAAGCCATGGAGGCAAGAGTTTGCTTCAACAAAGATGTCATCAAACAGTACGAGAACAGAATAGCGCAGTACCAAGCTTGGTATCAGTTCACCACCAAAGATCGCCACAAGGAGGTTATAGAGTTGGTCTTTCCACAAGACCCCAAATGATGTTGTTTGTCTTGTCATTCTCACTCAAGCCTATTTTTGTCCCACATGGTTATATGTGGAAATTTTATTATTGTAAATATCTTATAAGTGAAATTCCAAGTGTCATTAGTGGAATGTGAATAGTCACTATTGTAATGTGATGAGTCATGATGGTATTCCAAGTGTCAAAGGGGAATGTCAAGGGTCACCCCACCCTTTGCTATATATAAAACCTCATAACTTATAGTATGGGCTTTTGGGAGCCAAGATTTTGGCTAGGCATTGCTTAGAGAAGGCTTGGAGAGTATTGTGATGAGCTTTGGCTTCTCGATAGTGTATTGCAAGTACATCTCTTTGGAGGAGTAGGTAGTGTTAACTGTAATGTTCCACTATTGGGGCTAGTGGTTGTCAATGGTGTATGTATGGATGGAACTTTCACTCAATATATATAACAGAGCCAACACGTTTTCATGCATATGTTGTTATTGTAGTTGGACTATTCAGGTTGCTTTGGCAATGTATGTTATTTAACTTACGCATTTGTGTATGAACTATTTTGTACGAAAATGTATGAATTTTGTTTCAATCTTGTTGTTGATTTAATGTGTCACTTTGGATTGTGGACTATTCTTCTTTCCTGCTTGTGATGCCATTCATCTCGTGTGTTCCTTTCAAGTTGCATACTATTACAGGCTTCTAAGGGATACACTTCATCTTCCCCTCTGTGTGTTAGAACCCCCCATTCATCTCACTTGACTCAATGCAACGTCGCACACTTGCTTCGGACAAAGATATCACACTTACCTCTACGCGCTATCGCAATCAAGGCATTGCTTTACTACCCACTACTGGGACTCCTACTCCAAACGGTATGAGTTCTAGTTGGGACTTCTTACCTGGGAGATCCCCTGACATGTTGGTGGGTCTATCACTGTCAACATTTCTGGTGCTAGAAGGAGGGCCAGATGACAAGTTGATTCCTCAAAGCCTGTTTTGAATCTCTACAAATTCTTCATGACTTACATTACGATTAATCCTCTAACGTGTTTGTCTCATGCATGTGATTTTGAAGTGTTGCAGGATCACCTTAATGACTTTTCATGTAACACATATGATGGTGAAGGCGGAGCAACTTTTCTTAGTCATGGAGTTGCCTTGATGGGCTTCTATGAAAGGAATGAAATCCATGAGGATCACATTGCCTCCTCATTTTTCGCATTCACGTTCTAAGGGCATGGACTACAATGGTGTGTCACATTGCCCGCAACCTTCATCCACTCTTATGATCAGATGTTCAGAGATTTTTCCCATTCTTTCTATCATTATGATTGAAAAGCACTGTCATGCGGAAAGAGTTATTTTTGCTGACAAAACTAACCTCCCTAGGAGTCTAAGACTCTCTAGTGACAAACAAGACAAATAAGAGAAATCCTTCTCTAAACATACATTATTCTATGAGAAACCAAGTGTTTTTCGATCCTACCTCAAGTCCAACGCTTGTTGCAGCAGTCTAGCCTCGTCGATCCAGAAGAGCTCCTCCTTCACTTTGAAACCTGCATACACTAACAATCAAATGATTACATAACACCTGAATATTCCATAAAACAAAGCATATTCAACATATAGACCAAGGAGTATATGAAACAATTCATTAACAACAAATCATTGAGAAGAATGGACTTATTTGTATTAAGGAAACAAAAAAGAAACCATTACAACCTGAGCCTTGGTGTTGTGCAAGTTCCTCCCAGGGTCCAGCAAGAGTTTTCCTCTACTTTGACACGCTCACCCACTTCCAAATGAAACAAGAAAGGATGGTAATCTCTCCTCACAAGCTTACAATGGAAGTCCTAATTCCAGCAGCATCTACCCTTTGGAATGTTCAGCTTTCAACCTCCCCTCCCTTGGCCCAATGCCTGTATTTATAGTGTTCTAGAGGAAGTTATTTAGTTCCAACATCAATGGGATACTCCTTCTTTTGGATGGGGTAGCTCCTCTCTTGATGGGATAAGTTCCTCTATCATAGGGATGCATGAACCATCTGGAGGCGCTCAATACACGTCAAACACTCTTCTAGAAAAGCTCTAGAAGTGACCACAAGTAACTTTTTTAAGAAACTCGCGCCTTTTGACCTTTACAGGAGTACGCACCAATCCCTTGACTTACAGAGCATACAAGTATGTAGGTACAATGAGCTTGGGATGCGTACACGCAGGCAAGGTAGAGAGAACCTGCGTACCCAGAGATAAACATGATTTTTAATGACTTTCTCTCTTTCTTGAAGTTTGACATGGAGGCAGAGGTATAAGGCTTGACAAGGAGGATAGTATGACTGTTGATGGAGCCATACTAACTGCAGATAGTCATGGTGACAAATTTTAGTGTAACA
>APFE031722669.1:9679-78078 GCA_000404065.3 Pinus taeda
TGTTACAATACATATTTATACATGCCGAAGCATCCAATACCATGGACCGAAAACCATAGGTAGGTTCGCCCAACCTAATATAGGGTCCAAAAACTTTTTTCTCGGGGCGCTGCCCTGAACCCCGTAGAGGGGCACTACCTACCCCCCTCAAACCCCCCAGACAGGGGGGGTTGCTGCCCCCCCTGTGACCCCCCCGTTGCTCAATCGGCGCAACGAAGGGGGGTCTCCGCCCCCCCTCTAACCCCCCGATTCACTACGTAGGTTAGTCGTGGAAAGAATATAACACAACCCAACAATCTCCCACTTGTTTTTTTATTTCCACAGGGGGCCACAGGAGAGCTTAGTCATTTTTCCAACCCTGAAACGCCCATTGTTTCACTACACCAAGAGAACTTCTCAGAGCTCGCATATTTTGTCAATGCATCTGCGATATTCTTCAAAGTGTCCACCTTTACCAGCAACACCTTTTTGTCTTCTATCATATCCCTCACAAAGTGATACTGAACATCAATGTGCTTTGTCTTTGAATGATAAGCAGGGTTCTTTGCCAAGAAAATTGCACTTTGGCTGTCACAGTCTATCTTATAGCTCCCTGTACTAACCCCATACTTGAACACAATCTCTACAACCAAACTACTTCCTTGCTTGCATGAGTGGCTGCCATGTATTCTGCTCTGTAGTTGATAGTGCCACTACAGATTGGTTTCTTACTCATGCCAACTGACTGCACCTCAAAATAGGTTAAAACACATACCACTTGTAGATGCTTCTCTGATCCACGATCTCCCAGCCCAGTCCTGCATCAACAAAGCCCACGGAATATCCAACACTCTGTCCAATCCTGGTCTTGCCTTGTAGCACAACAATAATCAGCTAGTGCCACGCAATACCTGAAAACCCGCTTCAACTGCTTGTCCAATGCCTCCTTCCCTGGTTTTGACATAAACCCTGCTCAATACTGCCCCACTGCATGTGCAATGTCTGGTCTAGTAGCAGGCCATGGCAATACATCAAGCTACCGACTGCACTGCATATGGAACACAGAGACATGTCTCTTCCTCTTCTTGTTTCTTTGGGATACTGTTCAGCAGATAACCTCACGCCTACAGGAATCGGAACCTTCACCGATTTACTATCCTGCATATTAAACCTCTGCAGTATTGTCTCGACATACTTCCTCTGGTTTAACCAAAGCTTCCTCTTTGCCCGATCTCTTTAAATTTCCATGCCCAAAATATAGTTTGCAGCACCGAGATCTTTCATGTCGAATTTGGAGGACAATTGGGTCTTCAAATCCTGGATAATTTCTTTGTCATTTCCAACCAACAACATATCATCCAAATACAAGACCAGATAAATAACACGGTCACCAATTAATTTAAAATACACACAATGATCTGCTTTGCTTCTGGTGAAGCCAAGTCCCCGTATAAATGTATCAAATTTCTGATACCACATCCTTGGTGACTGTTTTAACCCATACAGAGACTCCTTTAACTTGCATACCAGTTCTTTCTTACCCTTCACCGCAAAGCCTTCAAGTTGCTTCATGTAGATCTCCTCTTCCAGATCCCCATGAAGATGCTGTTTCAACATCCATCTGTTCTTACCCAAAAATCAAAAAGCAGCAGCAACAGATAAAAAGTAAATCTAATAAGAAGTTTACCTTGGCAACAGAGAAAAAATATCACACAAAATCAATTCTAGGCAACTTGGAATAACCTTTTTGCTACCAACCAGAGCTTTGTTATTTCTCCACCTTCCTTCTGCATTTGTCTTCTTCTTCTTGAAACACCGCATTTTGCTGCAATGTTTTCCTTCCAGCCGCAAACTCCACCAGATCCCAAGCCTCATTTTTGTGCAAGATGCCATTTCATCAACCATGGCCTCTTTCCAGAGTTTTCCATCCTCTGAATCCACTGCTTCCTTCACAGTTCTGGGATCATCATCAGTAACAGACAAAGCAAAGTTTGAACAGAAAGCAAATGGGCTATACCTTTCCGGCTGCCTTCTTTCTCGAGCTGATCTTCTCACAGCCGGAGTTTGTGGCTCTTCATCTTCTGATTCCTCCTCTGCTACAGAGTCTGATTCTTCCTCCTTTAGTTCAAACTCTATCTTCACAGGCTCCTTTGGTTGGACTTCATGTTTAATAACATCTTTCACCTCTCTAAACACCACATCACAGCTGTACACAACCTTCCATGTGAATGGGTTCCAAAGTTTATAACCCTTTAAACCATCCTTATACCCAATAAAGATGCACTTTTCAGATTTACTATCCAACTTGGTTCGGGTCTCCTTTGGAACATGTACATATGCATCACATCCAAATACCCTCAGATGTGAAAGAGAGGGTTTCTTACAAGTCCATACTTCTTGTGGAGTCTTATCCTCCAACGCTGATGAAGGTGACCTGTTGACCAAGTAACATGCAGTATCCACCGCCTCTGCCCAGAATTCCTGTCCTAACCCGGCACCACTGAGCATGCTTCTTGCCCTTTCCATCAACGTCTTGTTCATTCTTTCTGCGACTCCATTGCTGAGGTGTATATGGAGTAGTATTCTGCCATGCTATACCACACTTCTTACAGAATTCTTCAAATTCCTTGCTACAAAACTCTCCACCATTATCTGTCCTCAACACCTTTATCTTCTTCTCTGTCTGATTTTGCACGAGAACCTTAAATTCTTTAAACTTGTCAAAGGATTCAGATTTCTTCTTAAGGAAATATATCCATGTCTTCCTTGAGAATTCATCTATAAATGATACATAGTACCCAAACTTACCCAGTGATGGAACCTTCACAGGTCCAAACACATCACCATGCACAAGTTCTAATATCTGTTTCACCCTCTTACTACCAGAGGGGAAACTCACCCGATTCTATTTCCCACATATACAATTTTCATAGAAATCAAAATCCAAAGAGCTATTACTCATATCTTCTACCATACCTTTACCATGAAGTATTCGAAGGCCCTTCTCTCCATATGTCCAAGCCTTTGATGCCACAACATGGTCTTCTCTCCAGATACCACTAGATTTTCTACTCCACTTTCAGGAACCATAGAACTGTTGCACCCATCAATAATAGTGCTACCTTGCAGCTTGTACAGAGTTTCAATCCGAACTCCCCGCATCAATACCAGTGCTCCTCGAACCATATTGCGGGTATCCTTGTCAAACACTGTCTTTACACCTGCATCATCCAACTTGCTTATAGAAATCAGATTTCTGGCCAATGCAGGAATATGCAGAATACCCTGAAGGGTTCTAACCCTTCCACCTTGCAACTTCAACTTTACTTTTCTACGACCAATGATTCTGGCCTTCCTATCATCTCCTAAGAAGACATCACCACCATTGTATTTCTCATACTCGCAGAACCAATCTCTATGGGGAGTGAAGTGAAAGGATGCACCTTAGTCAATTAACCATGCCTCATGATCTACATGTGTACTTGAAGAAGCCAAGTACACATCCCCACCTTCATTTGAGGTGGTTTTTGCCTCTGCAGAAGGAGAATCATCAGATCCCTTTCCTTTATCGGGAGTTTTAGATTTACAATCCCTTTTGTAGTGCCCTTCCTTTCTGCATTTCTAGCACACCACCTTTACAGGTTTTCCTGGAGATTTAGATCTCCCACTTGATGAATTTTTTTTATTTTATTTTTATTTATTTTTTGTTTTTTTTTGTTTATTTTTATTTTTCTATTCTGGGGCTATCCTTGTACAGACAAGGCATCACCATTTTGGCTCTCCATATTTTTCCGTCTCATCTCCTCCGTCAACAAGGATGAGACTATTTAATCAAACTGCAAGGCAGTTGCATTGCTACCTATTGCAATAACTAGGCTATCCCATGAATCTGGTAGAGAACACAAAAAACTGATGTACTTATCTTCATCTGAAATTTTAATATCAACAGATGCTAACTGACTTACCACAGTATTAAATGCATTCAGATGCTCTATCACCGAGTGTCCATCTTTCATCCTCAGGTTATATAAATTTTTCCGCAGGAACAGTTTATTCACCAGAGACTTAGATTGGCACAAAGTCCCTAACTTGTCCCACAAAGCCTTTTCCGTAGCTTCCCCTTATAATTCAACAATACTGAATCTGAGACACACAATCGTATTGTGCTCTTTGCCTTCCGATCCAACTTCTTCCATTCTTCATCTAACACTCCCGTTGGTTTAGTACCCAGATCTACCACGATCCACTGATATTTATCCACGAACAGATCCTCCATCTTGAGTTTCCACAACTCAAAACTCCGACCATTAAATTTCTCGATCTCTATTTTTCCACTGCTTGCCATCTTCTTTCACCACCATAATCGATCTTGTAGATCTTTCACTGAATAGGGTCTACCACAGGCTCAAGAGAAAGCCCTCAGCGACAAAGGCGTCCCCTTGAAGCCAAAATTGCTCTGATTCCAAATGTAGTTTTTAACCCCATACAAAAATTACCTGTATACGAATTCTAAAAAACAAAAAAAATAAACAATGCAAGAGCATAACACATAAAACACATATACACAAAGATTTTCCCCTAGATCTGAAAATCGGGACTACTGGCTTGATTTTTCATTATGTTCCTTTCAATGTTATAATACATATTTATACATACCAAAAAATCCAATACCATGGACCGAAAACCATCGCATCCAATACCATGGACTGAAAAACATGTGCAAAAATCATTGACAAAACCATAGGTGGGTCTGCCCAACCTAACATAGGATCCAAAACCAAAATTTTCTGGGGTGCTGCCTTGGACCCCATAAAGTGGGGTTACAGGTACACCTCAAACCCCCTGTGACCCCCCGCCGCTACACAATCGACACAACGAAGGGGGGGCTCCGCTCCCCCTCTAACCCCTCGGTTAACTATGTGGGCTAGTCATGGAAAGAATATAACACAACCCAACACAACCTAATCTACAAAATGAAATAAAACATACAAATAAAAGTAGATAGGAGCTTGGCTACTTGGATTGAGCCATAACCCAAGAGCTTCAGCCCTCTGAGGTAACTTAGTGCTAACTTAAGAAGGATTCCATCTTTATTTCCAAAACAACAGCAAGATTACATGAACTGTCACAAAATAATAAGCTCGAAGTTGAGCAGAGTTTACATAAGCAAAAATCTAAGAAAATTTCGACCCTAGTGAGGCCCTAGGCTTCTATACTTATATAAATGAAGCTACCAATAACTTCCTTAAAATTAGGGAGGTTTGGCTCCCAAAACTCGAGATAATCATTAGTCATCCTCCACTTACTCGGCTGCCTTCTAGTGCATGACTTGGCTGCTTGTACTCTGAGCTGAATGATGGGGAATTCGAAGTGAGGAGTAATAAATGAGGGGGATTCCCTCCTATAAGTCCTCTCCTTTGTCCACTTCGAGTTATTTCTGCCATTTGTCCACTAGATCCTTGACTTTGACTTCAAAATTCATCAATAATTTGTATTAAACACATGTTATATCACATGGCATCATAACTACTCAACTCACTCCATAAGCATAAATATAATCAGAAAATCATATAGTAAGCTAAGAGAATGGTTGATTTGACTAGATTAGGAGGTAAAATGAGCCCATATAATTACCCATTTATGAGGCTCATCATCACCCCCCTACTGAAAGTGTTTCTCATCCTCTAAGCAACTTAGTCCATCTCCTCATCTTTTATGGCCCTGGTGGCCTCCCTAGCATCCCAAGCCTCTGATGTGGCCTCCTCTTCCCTGTCATAGAATCCTGCCTTCCTTTCTATCTCTTCCCACTACTCCTCCTCCTCTTCTTCTCTTCTACCTTCCAGCATGCTTAACCGCAGTGGGGGACTCAATTTGAGGCCAATCCAGCTGACCTTCAGCCTCTGCATGGAGCACTTGTACATTGGCACTCTTCTTAATGCCTCCTTCATCCTCATGGGGGAATGATATTCCTTGATCTGCAGGCTTTGTGGTAAGGTGTTCCATCTCCTCATGCATGCATGCACACAATCATCCCCAAGTAGCCTTTGCATATCCTCAAAGTGTGCAATGGCCTGTGCCTGATCACTTATATATCTAGGGGAAATTTGAGGATTATTGGCAAGCAAGTTATGTGTGCTGATGAGTGCCATGGGATCTGATGGCTCAGCTCTGATCATTAATGGCTCATTCTGCTCATTTATCATCAACTTTCTTATTTCTGCTACCCTCAACTCTTCATGGTTCATCCATGAGGCCATGGCCACTAGTTGCAGGTCTCCTAGCCTAGCATTGGGGTCCCACACATTCATGCCTGTGAGGGCCATGTTATGTAGGTAGAATTCTACCATATTTGCCTTATATTCTAATGTGCTTTGGTCACACGGGTCCATAAACTGTCTGTAATCTTAGAAAGGCATTGTGCCTCTTTGTGCCAAAGTCTTTATCTGAAATTGCAACCATTGGTCCTTGAGATATAGGCCATAGGATTTTTTTGGTGTTCTACATTGCAATGCCTCCATGTATAAGATGGCCATGCATGCTAGCTGGGTCTCTTTCTCTTGCAGCTGCCTCCTTAGCAATTCATTTTCAGTTTCAAGGTGGTTTCTTGTAATTGCTTCCCTGTGTCTGAAAGCACTCAACTCTCTGCCCATTTCTCTGAGTTTGTTCTCCATATGGCCAATATCCTCAACTCCTTTGGATTTGGCTATTTGCATCCACCTATGTGTTCTTATTCTCTCTTTCTCTAATTCAAAGAATAGTGGAATTGCAAATTTTTGTGGAATTATTATTCCTCCCTCCAGAAGGTTGTAGTAGGAGGCAACACTGGGCTGGTTATTAGGTCCTTATAGTTCTGTTTCTTCCTCCTTTACCTATGGCTGTCCTTCCATTTCTTTCTCAAGATTTTGGGTCTCCTGTAGTTTTGATAATGTCTCCTGTAGAACTGTTTGAGCCTCCTGTAGGAATGTTTTTGGGTCCTGTAGTTCTACCTTTTCTTTCCATGTAGGAGATCTAGGAGTCCCCCTTTCATATGTGATAGGTTCCTTGGAAAGGGATTCTTTTCCTTGGGTAGAGGGTGGATCTTCAATTGTAATTGGCACTTTTGAATAGGGTTGAGGTTTCCCTATTTTGATTCTTATGCTCTTCCTAGCCCTGAAATACATGGATGCCTACCTTTTCCTCTTTTCTTTTGGCTTGATTGGTGTACTGAGGGTAATGAGGGAAGCTGCTGCCTCTCTTTCCATACTCTCATAGGACACTTCTCCTTGTTTTGTCTTTTCTGTCTCTTTCTCTCCTCCTTCTATCTATTTTTCTGTCTCTGTTTGTTCTGTTTCTTCAGCTTTCTCCTCCTCTATCTTAGTTTTTTCCTCCTTCCCTTCTTGTTCTACTAAGTCACCAGTTGCTTCACCTTCTCCCCCTTGCTTCTCTTCCTCCTCATTGCCATTAGGATTGATATCATAGGTTAGGGTCTTTATGTCATCTTCAGCTGTCATGTTTCAGAAGATTTCCCATGCTATAGGGAGTGTAAATGTATGGAGGGCTTCTTCCACTAAAATTTTGATTAACCCATGGTGAGCTAGCTGCGATGAATTTCTTGGTTAAACCTTAGTGCTGGAGTCAATGAGGGATTTCAGGACGAAGTAGGGGATGCTGAGCTTATGAGGTGCTGGAGTGTCCATCCCATACCTTAATTCATGGAGGATTCTAAAGTGATAACCATAGAAAATGTTGTAACTCCCCTCGCAGGAAATGTATTTGATTATTTGATAACTAAATTCATCCCAAGGATATGGTATGCTAGCCCTTCTAATGCCATTTTTATCCTCTACAGGGGTTTAATTATTTTGGAAAAAGTTTTTCTTAGCAGCCTGGCCAATTGGTTTCTCATCCTTACTCCAAGGCAGCCCAAGAGGAAGGGTAGTGACCCTACTGATAAATTCAGGGGTTATATCCATGGAAAGACCTCTAAAGGTGATAGTGGCATGTGTTTTGGTGTGAGGGGCCAAAGAGTGGGCAAATTCTTGGGCAATTTCCTCATCAAACCCTCAAAATTTCTCAAAAAAGTTCATCCAATTTTCTCTTGTGAATATGTCCACTACTTGGGGATGTACATGGAGCTTGGAGGAGTTGGTGGGCTCCTTCCTCATAAATCCTCCTGTCATTTTGTTTATACTCCTTTGGGAAACCAAATGTGGAGATGGAGACAACAATTTTTGAAGAAAATAGAGAAACAGAGGAGACTGTGTTTTTTTTTTTTTAAATAATCAGAATTTTTTTATGTATTTCCTCGTCCTAAAGGCTTTATTTCCTCCTCAAATTTAAACCACTGCTTTCATATATTGATATTCAATGGGGACATGCATGGAACCTACCTCCTTAGACCGAAAGTCATGTTAAAACCTGTGTTTTCTCCTTTCAAAACAACTCACTGCCCCTCTTGTAGAAGCATGCTGTCCCTCCTGTAGAATTCCTGTAGGTGCTCCTGTAGAACCTGTAAGTGCTCCTGCAGAAAACGCCGAGAGTAGGAATATGGGAGAGATCAATGGATAATGATGGTTAGAGGCTGTGGGGGCATGAGGAGGCTACTGTAGCTGAGTTTCGAGGAGAGAATGAAGGAAAATGTGGTGAGAATGCTCGGGGAGGAGTACTTATTGCCCTTTATGTATATTTCCGGCGATGGAGGGTGAGATGGCAAAGTATACATTGGCCATATTCAGACCGTTTGTCCCCACCTACCTTGTCATCATGGCCCCTCCTCGTAATCATCCCTCATGATTGCATTGGAGTTCAAACTTCCTCCACTACCTGTCCTTGACATCTTTCTTGAGTTGACTGTGCGCACGTGTGGGTGACATCTTCGGATGAGTGGAGTCAACTAGATGAAGGTGGCCAAGTTAATTGGCCACCTTTCCCTCATTCAACCTCAACCATCTCGTTTCTTTTACATTCCTTCTAATTACACAAATATAAACAGAGGAGCGAGTTAGTTACTTACCTGAGATCCGAATGTATTTGCTGTGAGGTGTTGTGGCTCTCTCTCTTTGCTGCATGCCTTTGTTTCTTTTGATGCATGCTGTCTGCTTGCTGATGTGTGGTGGTGTCTTGTGCAGGTTCTTCTCTAGCTAGATTTTAGCTTCAGGTGTCTTCTTCAATCTTCATGTTTGTACTCTCTTGCTACTGATGCTGGATTTTTATGGGATCAATTGCTACAGGAATTCCTACAGGAGCTCCTGTAGCTGCTTCTCTCCTTGAAACTTCATCTTATTTCTGTGCTTGGAGCTGTGAGGATGATGCTAGAGATGTAGATAGAGATGGAGAGGTAATAGGTAGGCTTCAGGTGAGGTGGATGGTGTTGTTTCCTCTCTTATTTTTTGTGTTTTTTTCTTTTCTTGAAAAATTGTTTGTTTGTTTGTTTGTTTGTTTGTTTTTTTTTTTTTTCTCTGTGTTTTTCTTGGACAGGAAGAAGAATGATTCTTGGGGTGTGATGCAGGTTTAGGAATGATGGCAAGGAGGTTTGAAGACTGTAGGAGGGTTTATAGGTTCTTTATGAAGCTTCCCTGTCCCTCAAACTGCCTTTTATACCCATTTCTGGTTCTCTGTAATTCCTACAGGAGCCTCCAGTAGAAAACACAGAGCCTCCTGTAGAAAACACAGTTCTTGAAAAAGAAGCACAGTGAGGTGAAAGAAATGCCAAGAATGATGGAGAAAGGTGTGTTAAGGTAGGAAGCTGCTAGTTTTTGTTTCAGGGCTCCCTTAGCACATTTATTTGCTTCCTGTAGTCCTCCTACAAACCTGCAATGCAAATGAAAATTCATTTTTTTTTTCCTTAAAACAACTAGGGCGCCTCAGGGAGGTTTTCACCCTAATTGCCTACCTTGGGCGCCTCCAAGGGAGGTTTTCACCCAAGGATATTATTTTTCTCTCTTTTTTTTTTGACATCACTGGGCCGCCTCAGAAGAGGTTTTCAACCCAATGATGGGACTCAAGCGCCTCATGGAGGTTTTCACTTGAGTCCTTATTTTTTTATTTTTTATTTTTCTTCAGTGAGTGGGTGAAGTGGAGGCTAAGACATGCCCCACTACCATCACTGTCTTATTGAAATCTTCAATGAACTCTCGCTTGGAGAGGGGTTTCTTGTAGACTTTCAACCGGTGTCCATTGAAAAGCATGGGGATGGCTTCATCATCAATGGTTCTGATCAGAACTGAACCATTGTCATTGCATTTCTCCACAGTGTAGGGTCCCAGCCATCTTGTCCTTAGCTTGCTCTTGAAATCTTTGTATCTTGAATCACAGAGTAGTGCCCAATCTCCCTCATGGAATTGCTTCTCCTTGATATTTTTGTCATGCCATATCTTTCTCTGAAGCTGAACTACCTGTGTATGGAGAAGGACCTGCATTCTGTGTTCATCCAATCCATTAACCCGAAGTAATATTTCTTTCTATTCATGGCTGAGGTCTAGGTCTAGCTGAGCTACCATCCTTAGGGTATTGAATTCAAATTCTATTGACAGCAAAGCCTTCTTCCCATAGACCATCTCATAGGGTGTGAACCCTGTGGTGGTCTTCATGTTGTGTTGTAGGCCCAAGTGGCCTCAACTAATCTGTCTGCCTAGTCTTTTCTATTGCTGCTCACTACCTTTGTCAGGATCCCTTCCAATGCTCTATTAGTGACCTCCACCTGCCCATTGGCTTGTGGATGGTAATGGGTCAAACTCCTGTGCTTGATTCTATGATGTGTGAGCAGGTCTTCAATCAAATTGGAAGTGAATTGACTACCTTGATCTATGACCAACTCTCTTGGATACTCGAACTTGTAGAATATGTTTTCTCTAAAAAATTCAGCTACTTTTTCCTCTGTCACTGCTTTGATTACTTTGTCTCTGCTCACATTGTCAGGTAATCGGTGCACACAATGATGTGTTGTTTCTGCTTTGAAAGAGGGCCGACAGGCCCCACAAAGTCCATTCCCCACTTCTCAAATGGCTCAAAGGTCACTGAGGTTGCATGGGCATCTCATCCTTTGGAGTAGCCTTCCCCATCCTGTGACACCAATCACACTGGCTTGTATATCTCCTCACATCCTGATGAAGAATGGGCCAGTAATAGCCTGCTTGCAGTATCTTGAAGGCAGTTCTTTTTGCTACAAAATGACCTCCACAAGGCCCATTATGACAGGTCAGGAGGATGTCAAAGACTTCCTCCTCCCTGACACATCTTCTCAAGATATGATTTGGGCCAAGTTTGGAGAGATTGCCCCTAATCTAGGTGAAAGGGGCGCTTTTCCTTACTATCTTGCTCTTCTCTTTTGAGGATAGGTGTAGTGGGAACTGTGCTGAAAATAAGTAGTTTTCTATATTGGCAAACCATGGAGAGAGTATTGAGATAGAAAACAAATGTTCATCTGGCATTTGGTCATCCACCATTCATTCTTCACCTGCAGGAAAATTTACTCTAGACAAAATGTCAACAACAACATTTTCTTTACCAAGCTTATCAATAATGGTCAAGTCAAACTACTGCAGTAAAAGCAACCATTTAATAATGCAAGAATTTACATATGGTTTGTGCATTAAATATCTAATTGTATCATGATCAGTGTGCACAAAGGTTTGATAGCCTGTGATATAATGTTTGAATTTGTTTAAGGAATGCACGATAGCTAGGAGTTCCTTCTCGGTCACTGTATAGTTTAAATCCACCTTTGACAAGTTTTTGCTTATAAAGTATATGGCATAAGGAAAATTTTCATCAATTTGTCCCAAGACTGTTCCTATTGCTTTGTTCGAGGCATTTGTGTGAATGTGGAAAGATAGGGCCCAGTTTGGGCCTCTTAGAGTTGGAGCAGTCACGAGCTTGCTCTTCAAGGTATCTAGGGCTTCTCGATAGTTTTGTGACCATATGAACTCGACATCTTTGCCTAAGAGGCCATACAAAGGAGAGGCTAGCTTGCTGAAATATTTAATGAATTTCTGGTAATACCCAGCTAAGCCTAGGAAACTTCTGACATCTCTCACCTTTTAAGGAGTCTCACCTTTTAAGGAGGTGGGACCCTTTGGATGATGGAATTTTTGTTGGGGTCCACCTACAGTCCCTGTTGAGATATTGCATGACCTAGCACAGTCCCTTTAGTCATAAAAAATTCACATTTTTATGGACTGAGGGATAGGTTCATCTCAATACACTTTTCTAGAACTTTTCCTAGATTAGATAAAGCTTCCTGAAAGTCAGAGCCATAAGGAGTAAAGTCGTCCATGTATATCTCTACTGCATCATGAACTAATTTAGAAAATATATTCAATACCACTCTTTGGAAAGTGGCTGGAGCATTACACAAACCAAAAGGAAGGACCCGGTATGCAAAGGTACCCAAAGGAAAAGTGAAAGTGGTCTTATCTTGGTCTTCCAGGCTGATTTGAATCTGATTGTACTCGCTAAACCCATTTAGGAAAGAGAAAAACTTTTTCCATACTAGACTGTCTAACACTTGATCTATGAAAGGTAAAGGAAAATGGCCCATTTTTAGTGGCTTTGTTCAATTCCCAATAGTCGACACAGATTCTCTTACCATTTTTCTTTGGCACTAGCACTAAAGGAGAGACCCATTCACTATCAGAGATGGGATAGATGAATCTTGCATCAAGCAATTTCTGCAGTTCTTCCTTAACAATATCTTTAACTGCTGGATTCAACCTCCTTTGAGGTTGCCTAACTGGCTTGCAACCCTCCTTGATGTATATATGATGAGTACATATTGAAGGGTGCACTCCCTTCATCTCCTGATAACTCTAGGCAAAGGCATCTAGGTGTTTTATCAGCAGGCTACACAGTTCCTTCTCCTGGGAAGTGGATAGGGATGGATTGATTTTTAAGGTTCTTTCTGAACCGAACTCTATATTCTTAACACAGAGAGGAGTGGATTCAGCCACACAAAGATCAGTTGAGGGTTTTTTTTGGGTTTCTCTTACTATGTCCTCTAACCGTGATACACTGGGAGGTGGATTCTGAATCAAATTTTCAATCATATCATCCTCATCTTGTGGTTTCCCCCCATGGCGATTTCTAATGCACAAAGAGGTGCATAATAGACTTCATCCTCATCTGTAGAATGATTTTCTTCACAGAATGAACAAACCTCTATAGAGTTCAATGGGCATTCATTCCTAGGATACCTCCTGGTGCATCTAGGGAAAAAAATGGCCAAAGCCCTCTCTGCTTCCTCTTGTTTCCTTTTGAGATGTAAAGTATCCATTTACATGGTAAGAGTCTACAGCATCTCACTCTTGAATTCTTCCAACATGTTTCCAATTTCTCCTTTAATGGATGAGTTAGAGGAAGAGGTACTGGCTATGGGTTGACTCCCCCTACCTTTCTTTCTAGCTGCTCTAGAATGGTTTCTAAAAATAGTCTTGATGTCCTCATAGGACAGTTGGTATATGTCTCCCCCGGCCAGTAGATGGAGGGTGTCTAAAATATCTTCCCGAATTCCCTTGAGCAAGACCAACTTCAGAGACTTAGGGTCAAGTGTACACCCAACCCTTTTGTAACTGAGTTGGAACTTCTCCTCATAGTCTTCCAGCGACTCATCACTTCCTATAGTCATTCGAAAAATTTCTTTTTTAGTATCTTTTGATCTACAATAGTCTCGATACTTGTTGTTAAAGGCTTGCTTCATCTAAGCCCAAGTTGTGATGCTATTTCTAGGTAATCCCATGAACTAGCGCAATGCTGCATCCTTGAGAGTAGAAGGGAACAATTTCAACTTTTGCTCATCTTTTGGATAGTCATAGGTTTGACAGATAACAAAAAATTCAAACAAAAAGGTGTCAGGATCTTCTTTAGTCAGACCATGGAAATGAGGTAGGGCGGAAGGGCTTATATTCTTCATTTTGGTGTCCCCATTGGTCTCCCGAATGGGAAAGGTACCCTCTATTCTTTCTCCATTCCCCCTAGCATTTCTGTTTTCAGCCATTGGCTCCAAAGGAATGTTTTCTTCTTCTTCTTCCCCTATAGGTTCTTCAAATATGTCAGGCTATTTACCTAAGGGTTCTTCTTGATCACAACCACCGAAGAAGAGAGAAGGTTGACTGTGTGAAGCAGTGGGGGTGTTGGACAAAAATTTTCCCGAGTTATCTCTATTCCAACGAGGCATGAAAGGAAATATTTTTGGTTGGTTTTTGTTTCTTTTTTCCCACCCTTATAGTACCTAAAAAACTGAAATTGATTGAATAAAACAAATTGCAACTAGCTGAAATGAACTTGCTGAAATGAAATTTGCAAAATTGAAGAGGAAAGCAAGGAAATGCATAACTTGAAAGAAGAGAAATGACTAGTCTACTTTTGCTAAAATAAACTATTAGTAGCATGTTGCAATAGAAAATAGAAGAAAGCAACAATCACAGAATACTTTGACGCTTCCTTGGCAACGACACCAAAATGTGGTGAGCACCAGTATTGTAACAATAATGCTACAACTCCTGGGCTGCCTACTTTACTCTTATCAACCCGGTAGTTTGTAACAAACTTGGAAGCGATGGTGCTGTATGCACAAGTACTAGTTCTTACTGCAGGTTGTCACTTGGTCAGCCAGTGCAAGATCAATAGGAGCTCAAGCCAACTTCTAGGGATTCTAGAAGAATCTCTATATGTGAGAAAAGGAGAGAAAGACTACTCTATAGATACTACTCTAATTGTAGAAAGGAGAAAGTTTGAAATGTAAAGCAAAACTAGTAAACCCAAATTAATCAACTAATCCAACTTTTGTAGAAAGCACTATGAAAACCATGAAAAGAATGCCATTACTTACTCAAGGAAGTAAACAACATCTAACTAAGCTATTTCTAGAAGTAAATGAGCAAAAAACATCTTTTTGGATTTTTATGTAGTTTTATGTGAATTTGACATGTATGTGATTTATTGTTTGTGAATGTGGCAGCGAATAGGTGGCGTTGAAAGGTCATTTTGGGACTTGAGAGGATGCGGGATGGTGTGGATGGGTCCTAGGAGGTCTCAGGTGGACTTCTGGAGGCTTTTCCCACACTCGGCCTTCTAAAGAAAGCCTACTGGAAAATCTACAGGAGGAAAACGGGGAATTACAGAAGGCCTACAGGAGGAGGCTGAGAGCAGTTTTCACTATTTTGAAGGTGTGAGAGAGGGTGGAAAAGGTGAATGAAGGTTGGAATGAGGTGTTAGGGCACCTAGGGTCTACCAAGAATTTCCAGGAGAGAGAAAGATGATTGCGTTTTTTTAAGAAGAGAGGAAGAAGTTCTATGGAAAATGCAGGAAACTAAGAAAGAATTGAGGGGAGACTTGGGAGACCTATAGGGCATTGATCAAATGGAGGATGGGATGGCTGATAGGCTGGCCTACTACTAGAAGAGATATATTGCATAAAAAAAACTGACTCTCAACCAAGGAAATCAAGCAAGCAATGAAATGAGTGCATCTAGGAAAACGGAGTTTTGTATCAAAATAGTCTAAACTATGATCTATGGAAGGAAATGCTCATAACTACTGCAAGAAATGAAATCATGAAAGAATACTATTATAAATAAAGAAGTGAGCATGATGAAGAAGTTCTGAAGCAAAGCAAAACTAGACTCTTAACCACTAAAATGCTGCAAACACTAGAAGTCCTATGAATGAGGAAAATCTATGTTTTTGGGGTAGAAAGAGGGTATTATCCTCAAATCATGGTCCCAAAGGGAGGAAGAGAGGCCAAGGCACTGTTTCTAGCCTTTTTAATATTTTCTTTATCGCTTCTTAACCTACTATAGAAAGCACAAATGGAAGCAAACTACTAAGTCGTCAAAAGCAATCTATTCTTAACCATAAAAGAAATACATCTAACAACAACCTAATCTACAAACTGAAATAAAACATAAAAATACAAGTAAAGAGGAACTTGGTTACTTGGATTGGGCCCTAAACCATGAGCTTTAGCCCTCTAAGGTAACTCAGTGCTAACTCAAAAAGGATTCCATCTTTATTTCCAAAACAATAGCAAGATTACATGAACTATCACAAAATAATAAGCTCGAAGTTGAGCAGAGTTTACATAAGCAAAAATCCAACAAAAATCTGACCCTAGTGAGGCCCTAGGTCTCTCTACTTATACAAATGAAGCTACCAATAACTTCTTTAAAATCAAGGAGACTTGGCTCCAAAAACTCAAGATAATCATCAGTCATCCTCCACTTGCTCGGCTGCCTTCTAGTGCATGAATTGGTTGTTTGTACTCCGAGCTAAATGAAAGGGAATTCGAAGTGAGGAGTAATAAATGAGGGGGATTCCCTCCTATAAGTCCTCTCCTTTGTCCACTTCGAGTTATTGCTGCCATGTTTCCACTGGATCCTTGACTTTGACCTCAAAATTCATCAATAATCTGTATTAAACACATGTTAGACCACATGGCATCATAACTAACTAAACTCATTCCATAAGCATAAATATAATCAGAAAATCATACAATAAGCTAAGAGAATGGTTGATTTGACTAGTTTAGGAGGTAAAATAAGCCCATATAATTACCCATTTATGAGGCTCATCAACACACACATACATATATACATACTCGTGGAATGCAAATAAACAAGTCATATTGTGCGAAAGGAAGAGCCTCTGTTCAGAATGAAAATTCATCATCTTCTATGGTCATATATAGCCTAACACTCAAAATTCACATCCACAGGTTACTAAATCATCTTGTTAATTTTTTTTCGAGACAACATAGCCTCCCCTTCCTCTTGGTGAAAACTTCATTCACATTTATTTCCATAAAATATGGCTATGATATATTCACGCTCCATCATATACACATGTCCATTAACCATCATGAAGTAATGAAAGAAAATTTCAAATGTTTTCTTTTGGTTTGCACTCATACAATCACTAGTATCCCATGTATTAATTACTAGAGTTGTGGAGGTATACCTTTTTGTATACCATTCTTTCATATACACCCTATTATACTTTGAACTGTGACATAAATGAACAAGAGACACATTAGAACTAATTTTATTTGTAAGCATACTACAACATCACTTATCTGACTCATTTCACATAGGTTTACAATGTTATGATCGTTATTATACATGTGTAAACAAACATTTAATTTATTCAATCACCTTCATTCTATCTGCGTGCTATCCAAAAAACTTCTTTTTTTTTGCGTGTATAAACAATTCCTTTCCCTACATAACATTTTTTTTCTCCTTTGTGTGTTTTAAAAGTACTTTGACATTTATGTGAAACATGATTTTAGACAATCCTTCACTTTTCTAATTACTTCTTCATGCTAAAAACTTAATGGTTTCATAGCATATTAACTTGGTCTTAGTGCGTAATGAGTTTCTTTAGTAGAAGTTCTTAGGGTAACTGAAGAGGTTGTGGTAGAAGGAAAAATGTGTCCTAGAGGGAGAATATACACAAGATGATTAAATTTGCCATACACTTTGATGTGAACTCAATCCATCCATTGATTATTTATCCTTAGGCGCCCTCAACACTTTCATAGGCCATATAGTTTTGTACCCAATAGCTCCCCAACTCCCTTGCTCACATTACAATGGGAAAACTTCATATGTCATCTGTGCCTATATGCCCCTTTAAGGCCACTTCATCACACACACATATCGAGACATCAAGAGAAGAAAACGTGGGAGAAGAGAAATCTCGTTCCATGAAATGCATCCAGAGGTACAAGGAGAATGAAAGAAGGAAACAAAATTATTATCTACGTTGATGTCCCTAGCAAACCTCCTGAGTTGACATAAGTTATTTACTTTGTCATGATGCTTTTACTTGAATTTACTTGGACATACTTTGGGTTATGGTACAATATTATGTTTTTGAGACAACATATTACTTTTGACCATGCCATATATTATTGATGACATTACTACTGATGGGAGACATAAGGATTACTTCAGATATATGTTTATATACAATGGTGGATGATACGATGCTTTATCTGCATAATTTTTATGGTGAAGGTATTTCTTAATGATGTCATATTTACACATTTTTTATTTTCATGGGAGTTACAAGGTTTGATGAAAATATTTTATGAAGATAGACATAATCAGGGAGCCCACTTACCCAACATAATTTCAATTAATTAAATATTCCTAAAAATTCCTCTACTTAATTTAAGAAGAAAAGTTTAACTTAATGAGAAAATTAATTACAAAATGGCTGTACTGTCCAAATTCCCAAGGAGGATACAAAATCAGCCATAGGGCATAGATGGAGGGATGGAAAATAACAATGAGGAGAATCTTTTTCAAGGAGTGACAAGAAGAAAGTGAGCACATCAATTTATGATCATTTTGATTAAGGATATCATGCTAATTCAATATTATCAAATAGGTCCAAGTTTTCTCTCCCATAATTTGTTACTTAATTTTTGACATTCATATGTCTATGTATGAGTTTATAACATCGACATTTTAGGATATATTTTTGGTCTAGATTCTCACAAGAATCAACGAAAACAACTTGTTGCGCTCTTACATTTTTTAATAAGAAAACATTTGATAGCCTTCATGTTTTTGCTTACATATTTGAAAACTTTACTTTATGTTCACTAGACTTCATGATGGACCTATTGGAAATTATTTTATTTTATTCATTTATTCATTTAATTTAAATTAATTTTTTATTTTTATTTTATTTTTAAAATTTATTAATTATTTATTTATTTATTTTTTATGAAATTATTGGCTAATTTATGCTAGTGTATGATGTACTTGCATGGTCTTATGGCTGAAGAAATACTATTATAAATCTACCTATAATTTTGGTTACTAGTTTTTTTGTTTTTTAATTTTACATTTTTTGTTTTCAATTTATATATGCTATATATTGTACATGTTGTGTATATCCTTATTCTTTCAGTTATTTCCTTTCTGTACAAAATGTCCTCTTTTATTTCTGTATATATACTCAATGTACATAGTTAGAATTTAAACACATCTAAGGAAATAGACATCGAGAACTATCCCATTATCTCACCAACCCTAGTTGTGAGATTCAAGGAGGTTTTCAACAAAGCATAAAAAAATTGCTCATCAACAACTTTTGGTGACCATACTAGGGATTTAATTAATTAATCTCTAGTATTATAAGTTTTCCTTTCTACATGATCATACCATTTGCGAGTTAGCTTGGCATTGGTAATCATCTTGATGATCAAAGAAGTATCGATCATTCATTGTTCAATTTCATACTTGATAACTCCAAATCCCTTTCCTAATTGGAAAAATCTTGGGTTTTCATAACTCATGATATCAATTTGCAGGAATAGAGAGAAGCCCTTGAAAGGAATCCCTGAGATCGTGTTTCTTGAAGGTAGGCTTATGACTATTAGACCTTGTTCTTATAGGAGAATCCATGGTTTGAGTCTCAAATATAAACCCTTAGATGAAACCCAAATATGAAAATATATCCTTTCTACTCAAATGCACCTTAAGTTCTATAAGGATCTCACTTGCTCTTCTAGAACTACCTCTCCTTCATAGAGAGTGATCTCAGGAACTCACTGTTCAACCCAATCTACTTCCTGTTCTACACATGCTTCATTGACAGTGTCATCATCCATTCAAATTGGTAGATTATATTCATATTTTAATCCAGTGCAATTTACTACCAACCATTCCATGGTGTTCAAGAAGTATAGTTTATTTCAATTTGAATAATATTCAAATGACATTCCTTGGCATGTACCATACCCATTGAATTTCATTCCTGTGAATATGCCATCCCTTAAATTTAAAGATCATTTTCCCAAGTTCTTGGGTGATGGTACCATTGTTGTAAACAAACATCTAATTACTTTTTCTAATGAGTGTCATAACATTGTTGCTAATGATAATGACACCTGTATGTGTTTGTTCATTAAATTTTTAGAAGGGAAGGTGGTGACTGACTTTTTTGAACTTCCTCCTAAGGCCTTATCTACTTGGAAAAAGCTCTATTGATTGTTAAAATATACTTATGGCCAACCTCAAAGCTCTGTTGATATCCTATGGGATTATAATAATGTCACCTTTACAAAAGGTGAAACTATTAAATCATTCAATCCTCACTTCACCAAATTATATAATAAAATTCTTGAGATCATCAAGTCGCAAAATCTAGCAACCAAGATGCATTACTATAGTACTCTACCTCCTACTTACTACCATAGTTAGGGGATAAAAATGCCAACAATATGGGGTCTTCTATACAAATATGTTTTGAATATGGAGAATAGATGCATTGGATTGGTCTTCCACATGAAAAATCGGCTAAACAATTTGATATACCTTTTGTCTTTCAACTCATTCAATACATGATATTTCATTTAATATATTTCGAGAAGAAGGTTGCAATGCAACATCACACCAAGGCTTCTACCATAACTCTCATAAGAAACCCTTCCCAAACACATCAACCAAACACTTCTTTCTTGACCATGGTGTAACTTCTGCGAAGACTACCATGATGAAAATAACTACAAAATTAAAAAGAATGCCCAGGAGAGAATTTTTAGTACAATAATAGACCCCATGATAGAAATATAGAAATGCTAAGCATCAACCCTTTAAGGAAGCTTTCAATTGAAAAAACCCTGATACCATACCCTCATGTACAAATGTAAATTCTACCACCCTTTCCTCTTTGGTTGTATCTCGATTTAATATCATAAAACAAATGGCTAGCATTAAATCCAATGCTTATTTGATTTAAATGACCACCATTCATGAGTAGAAACAACATTTAAAGAGTTTTCTCGAAGGAAAAATAATTGCTTTTATCCATTTCCATGAGGTTCACCCATAAGAGTATTGTTTCCAAAGGAAAAGTCTTCATTGTAAATAGTTCTATAAATTTTGTTAAAAACTATCCTTTTTGTGTTTCTATGAAGGTATGTGACAAAATCATGCACCACTATCTAATTGACGGTATGTTAGGTCCTAATGTTATGCCTGAGATCATCATGGAGGAATTAGGCTTATAATGCTCTAAGGAAAGACCCAAGAAAATTGTAGCCTACAACAATTCTCAACAAGTAACTATTGACGAGATTAAGGATGTCACATTAATCAAAACCACCTATAATATCTAGGTAATTGACATGCTAGTTAATAACTATTTGATTATTCTAGGGAGAGATTGAAAAACTAGAATAAGTTTATATATGTGCTTAGATGGAACTCATATGAGCCTCCCAAAAGATGGTAAGAATATTATAGTTTTTAGGGAGGGGAAAATCTCTCCTTATATTGAGAATTTACCTCAACCCCATGTAAATTATATTGAATAAGACTTATGGGTTTACTATATTTTCACTGAGGGAGAGTCACTTTCTCCTCCTCCTGTTGACTAAGATGGTCAAGTATTCCATATGCACTTCTATGTTGCATATTCAAATGAAGGGAATGGAACTGGAATCATCTTATATTATCCCCTTGGCAAGATGCATCAATATTCTTTTAAACTTGAATTTGACCATGCAAATAATGTTGTTGAGCTTGATGCTTTACTTGTAGGTATTGATCGAGCCCTCAACTTAGGTTGTACACATCTAACCATTTTTTGTGACAATGAGATTATTTTCAATCTAATTAAGAAAGTTTATTCTCCTTCAAATAAGTCAATTAAGATATATACACAAGTTGCTTGGAAATTTTTTTCCAAATTACTTTCCTTTAATATTTATCATGTTCGAAGAGAATTGAATGCATTGGTTGATTGCTTAGATGTATATGCTACTAGTCCTCAAAGACAACTTCTTTCTAAAAGTCTCGATTGCATTTTAAAAACATTATATTTTCCTTATCTCCCAAATAACGAGGAGGATTAGAAATTATTTTAGATTGTGGTATCTGTTTCTCATAGGCAGTTCTTGGCTGCAAAAACTATGCCAAGAAACCAACTCGACCAATCTTTAGGTTCAAGCTGGCCCTTGAACCAGAGGGGGCTGCCTCAAATATTATGAGGCCCTTTTTAATGCTGTTCACTATCACTGGACAACAACCTATGGATCATAATGGCCAGATCTATGATTTAATTTGGATGGTTGCTGATGATTGACCAAACTATGTGCACAAATAAATCCATATCTTGTAGAGTCCTTGGTTAAAGTTCCAACATCCAGTTTGATAGAATAACTTGATTTTAGAGAATTTGAAAGAAGAATATAAGAGAATTCATGATAATTAAGTAGTCAAATGGAATACTTAATGAACTTGATAATGGATGCGTGTAGAATATTTCTACAACCAAACAGAACACATTCAAGAGATGACATAACGCAACAATTAATAGATGTAGAGGAATTAACAAAAAAAAAACAGTTCAGTTAATTAATATATGTAAATAATTATAGCTTTGCAAGGGGTTTTCAGACAGATTGACGCTCAATCTATTCTTACCCAGATATCCTATGCTACCTTAAACATGTGCAGAAATAAGATATGAAAGTAATGGAAAAACAACAAGAAAAACAAATTTTGTCAAAACTGGGGCTAGAATACTTCAATTAGGAATTCTATAATAAAATATTTACAAAGTGAAAGGATTTTGGCATCAAAATCCAACCCTTTTACATTCAAAACTTAAGAATATATAGAGTATTACAGTCAACAAATTGTTCTAAATTTTAGGAACGTAAAAATAAGTTCTAGGAGTCAAAATCAATAAAATCCCCAAAAATAAATCAATTCCAGAATAGGATGTAATGTGTCTCGAATTGTTGGTTCAGATGCCTTTCAAAACTAATGATATTTTTGCTTCCTGCATGAAACTTTGGAATGAGATATTTAACAATTAATACACTCTGCCAGATGTCTTATTTAGAAATACCCAATCTGTCAATTGGAATGTTGATTTATTGCCTGACATTCTGGGACCTCGGCTACTAGGTGTTCAACTGTTTGCTTATTAGATGCTTGAGAATATGACCTTAAATCTGAAACCATTTTACTGAAGCTAGTCCTTTGCCTTGGAATTTGGAAGAAACTCCTTTGGTTGTTGATATTCATCTTGAAAACTTGAACTGTTGATGTTGATCCCTAAAAAGTAGTTAATTGTTCTATGTTGGCCAAGTGTCTTCTTTAAATTTGATAGAAATTGTTTATACTTCTTCACTTGGAAATTTTAATTTTAAAATTCGAGTTACTTTTCATTCCTTGAATTTCTTTCACATAGTATTAGAACTTTGTTTTTAACTAGCATTTGAAATACTTACTTTCACATCCTCTCGTGCCTAATAAACTGATAACAAACAAGAGGCTACGCGTTGGGATTAGGTCCCCTGCGATCAATTTTGGGGAAAAATCCAAAGCTTTTGTGATGTAAAGTGTAAATTCTCCATAATTTATGGTCACAGAGTGCATAGATAGTAAGTTCCATATAGGGGTTTTCCCTTCTTTTATGTAAGATGTGGTGGCTTGTATAGACCTACCCATGCTCCACAAACCATGGGATTGTATAAAAAGGAGAGTCTTAGAGAGTCTAAGGCAGTTAAGTTGAGTTCATAGTTGATGTAATGGGTTTAGAAGTGAAGAGCGAAGAGTCTTAGAGTAGAAGAGAGGCTCTGCAGCTGTGTGCGCAGAGGCCTAGAGTAGAGTCCACAACTGAGTACGCAGACCCCTGTAGCTAAGTGCACAGGGTAGTCTTGAGTCTGTAAGCAAATCTAAAGTATCAATAAAGAGATTATCCTAGAAATATCTGTGTTTTATCCATTTAATTCTATTATGAATGAATGCGTTTATGTTATGATGAATATTGGGTTTATAATTTAATACTGTATTGATGCGCGATTCTGCATGGTTTACATTGTTATATGAACACAAGTAATAATATTTGTTTACAAAAATAATATCATAATGCATGCTAAAGATAATAGACACCTAAGACGATCTAGGTAACAACAAACTTAGGAGTGATTACAGAGTTGCGTAAGTGGTTGGTTTTCCTTTTTAGGGTCCACAAAAGGCAGTCGTAGACCTTCACGAAGGTGTAGAGGCTAGTAAAAGGAAGTTATATCGATAAGCCTCAAGGGATTATCGATTTGTGTGAAGACAAGTTTAGGGCATAAAAAAACATCATAACCATCTCTGGGTGTGGAAACTTGGTTCTAGCATCCCCCCATACTGCTTCGGGTGAGATTTTAGTCCATGCTCTGTGGATTGATGCCAAAAGGGCAAGTAGTGTAGGGATTTGTTTGGAAAAATTAACTCTAAACCTAGTTCAGGACCCACTAAACCAACCAATGGTTCCGTTGCCGAGACCAAGATCTGAATAAAGAGATGTGTGATGTCGCATCATTGAAATCCAACTAAGAAGGAAATTGAGGATTGGTTGGATAGAAAGATCCATGAATTTGCGGCGCAAGAAAACAAGAATCCGTGATTAATGAAAGAACAGTGGTTGGACAGGTATTTGTATAGAAAGATACATAAAATTTTCTTATGTTCCTTCCCGATCGAATTATACAAGTGGATCGCTAAATTTGCAGACGAACAGGGAATGTGGAGGCTTGACGATCTAATAGTTTGGACCCTGGAGTTAGTGTGAAGGTTGGAAGCCTCTGAAGATAAGATCATGTGCACCGTTGATCATTGGCTTGATCGTATCCTTGGAGGGTTTGTGACAAAGTTTGCGGTACATACCTTGGTTAGCTACATCGAAGCACATTGATGCTTCTTCAAAGGACCGCAAGGTAAGTATTTGAGATCTCTGAATACTTGGATTAAAATGCTCTTGTGTGAAAAGCGGGTTATGAAATTACCTTGATGTTTGGAGCTACAAGAAGTGGAAAGTTATTCAGGGATAGAAAGGGAACATGACCTGGATATAACCCATTGATTGAACCCCCTTTGAGTGACGATGAAGAAGCAACACAAGCTTATCCACAAAGCGTTGTCCAGTTAATAAGGCAAGGGTTCCCACGAATACCCCATCCACCCACACCACCTCCATCTTCACCTCCACCGTATACACCTTCTCCCACACTTCCGCCACCTCCACCACCATGTAATATGGCGAATTCAATAAAATTTCCCATTTTCAAGGGCTTGGGGAATGAGGACCTATACCAGTTTTGGTTCATTGTGAAGGCTGTGTGGAAATCCCAGGGCATTACAAATGATTAGATGAAGAAAGCAATGTTGGTTACCACTTTATAGGAATGCGCACTAACGCGGTACATTAAGTAGTGCATTGATAACTTGACGGCTGCATTGGCAGATATTCAGACTGCACTAAATAAGGAATTTAGTAGGCCCAAATCTGAAGCACAATCGATCGTTGGATTCAAGGAGATCATGATGAAGCTTGGCAAGAGACCCTTGGAGATGGATTAGAGATTAAAGTGCAAGATCCGTGAAGCTAACTTGAATCTTATGGATGGGCAACATCGCAAACGGTTTGTGGCTTCGCTCTTGACTCATCTAAGGGTTGATTTATCACAACACAAGATTGGGACCTAGGCATAGGCCTTGGAAATTGCAATGAGATTGCACAAGACACCAATTCAAGATGTTGCCTTGGGTTTTCAACAGATTCATGTAGAGTTGCAGAACCTTTGCCTAGAATTCCAAAGTCTGAAGAAGGATAGAGCAGCTCGGCCAAAAGTGCGTGAAGCAGTTTGGTGTTTGAAATGTAAGAGTCAAGGGCATAATAAAGATCATTGCCATGTCTTCACAAATTATGTTGTAGGAGGAGGGTTGATGCCTCTGAGGCTGAAATCTCAAGAATGGCCAAATGAAGGGCCCACACTTTGGTGTGCTATGTATCAAGTAGTTAGAAAACATGCGACTGATAACTACCACTTGCTGCAGAAATTTGTACAGACACCGCAACAAATCTTCTACAAATTTTGCAAATCAATAGGTTACGTGGAGTGTAATTTTCATATTTATGAGTTAATGATGGAAGAATGCTAGCCTATTGAACGCAGACAAAAATTTGGCCTCTGGATCAAGGCACTGGGGGAGCGCAAGGAGGATATCGGGGATGCGGACAAGACCGAGGCGGAGGAGGACCTGCAAGAGGTTAAGGGCAAGTTATTTGCTACAACTATGGGGGGCTAGGACACTATGTGTGAGAATTCACAAACCTGACATGCCTGTCGTGCTGATACTGTACTCAGTTTGACCATGTGATAGAAGACTGCCTGGTATTAATAGCTAAGATGTGTGAAAAGGGGACACAACCTTAGCAGCCTACGTAGAACCTACAAATGATGAGGGCTGAACCCCGTGAAGAGGATCCGAATGTGAATATTATGTTGCGAAGTGGAATGATGACTGGCGAAGATAAGGGAAAACAACATGAAGAATGTGAATGGGTCTGCAACGCTCCAGAAAAGGAGGTCAGCTTTGATCTAGAGTGCACGAAAGAAACCTTTATGGAAGCAAAGAAAAGCTTCGCTGAGGCTTCTACCTTAGGAAGTCAGGATAAGTAGTATGAATAAATGGACCCATCCATGCTTACTACCTTTTTGGAGACCTATATGAAGCTGCTATGTTGTAGCAAGGCCATAAAACGATTATAGGAGTTGATCAAAAAATGTGCTGGTAATGCTCATGAGGGACTGCATGTGGTCAGGAAAATTGGTAAGCATAAGGGAAGGACAGGGCATGAGATGAGGCTCATCGTGCAAATAGGAGAGTATGAAATGGGCCAAGTTATTCTGGATCTTGGGTCGGAAGCGAATGTTTTTCTGAAACAAACATGGGAGAGAATGGGGAGACCTGCACTATAGTGGTCTCCTATTCAATTAAGGACGACGAATCAACAAAAGACTATCCCCATGGGAAGATTGTAGGGAGTGATAATAGATATTGAAGGCACGAGTGCATTGGCAGATTTCAAAGTGATAGAGATTGTCGATGACAACAATCCCTACCTTGTGCTCCTTGGGATCAGCTGGGATATCAACATGAATGGGGTGATCAACTTGAAGAAGTGGACGATGTCATTTGAAAGAAAATCGCTCCTCGTATTAGTACCTTTGGACCCTGCAGAAGGACAAAGCTATACTGAACTGGTCCGTGATTATGAAAGTGACGATGATTTGGACCAAATTTATAAGATAATGGTGCGAGATCAAGATTGGGTGAATCCAAAAGCTGATTGGGTGGTCCCGTTGCATGGGACCACAAAAGCTCCTTCACATCAGATTCAGATGAGGAATTGGAGCACTGGCATAATAGATTGCATGAAGTGTCTACGCTACGATGTAACATGATGACAAACTTGCTCCACTGTGTATCATTGGAGGTAAGAAGTCTACCTTATTATGATGGTTTAACTAACATTGATAAATTTCTGGATGCATTTGAAAGGGAAGTGCAAGAGAAGCATCGCTTCCAAGCCTTGGACTTGGCGCTGCGCACTACGCCTGCAAGATGGTGGGGTATGCATAAAGACAATTTTGATGGATGGCACTAATATAAAATACTGATGAGTGTATGGTTTGGTCACCCAAAGGTACGATTGACAGAGAAATACGATGGAATGAGTGATCCACATGGTCAATTAGCAAAATGGACCGATGCTTATGGAGTAGAACTGCAACTGGAGTGGGTGCATCTGTTTTGTCACACCTTGGATGTAATACCAATGAATTGGTACTTGGAGACAGAGCTCCGCCATGGCACAGACGAATGGGATATTTTGAGATAGGGATTCTTGATGACATTCAACTTTGAGGATGGATTCAAGTGCATTGATGAAGCACTGCAGGAGGTCAAGGCAATGCTCTTGAGAATCCCGCAAGATCCCTTGGATTTGATTCAACCAGATTGGAACACCCAACTGCACCATGTGCTGGAGTGCTACAATGTGACTGCTAAAGAAGAAGAGGAGGATCCAAGCAACATTAATATACCAAAGATAGAAGGTCACTGCGAAGTTGAGGTGTCGCAGATAGAGAATCCAGATATCACTGTGCCTCTGAAAACTTGATAAGTGAACATTGGGATGGAGGCGGAGTCGAAGTTTACGAAGATAGGGGACTACTGGGATGATTCGATGATGGATAAGGTCACTGAGTTGCTCCATGAGTACTAGAATTTGTTCCCTACAAAATTTTCAGACCTGAAAGGGATAATAGGCGATTTAGGAGTGATGAAGATAATGTTGAAACCAGACATGAAGCCTATGAAACAAAGGCCATATCGCCTCAATCCTAAGTACAAAGAAAGGGTTCGCTTAGAATTGGACAAAATGTTGGCAGCGAGGATCATTGAACCAGCGGAGGAATCTAATTGGGTTAGTCCTATGGTAGTTCAGGAAAAGAAGCAGAAGGATGAGATAAGGATCTGCGTAGATCTTAGGAAGTTGAATGATGCTTGTGTGCATGATCCTTTTCCAACTCCGTTCACCGATCAAGTGTTGGAAACTGTTGGTGGACATGAAGCATATTCATTCACTGATGGGTTCTCGAGGTACCATCAGATCAGGATCACGCTGGAAGACAGGAATAAAATTACCTTCGCAATTGAGTGGGGATGCTTTCAGTATACAATAATGCCTTTTGGACTAAAGAACGCACCAGAAATATTTTCACGCGTAGTCATTGCGGTGTTCAAAAAGTTCATTCAAAATTTTTTGGAGGTATACTTTGACGATTGGATGGTTTTTGTGATGGTAAAACACCATGTAGCTAGTTTGTGGTTGATGCTGGATATGTGCTAGAGGTATCAGATCGCGTTAAACTTGAAGAAGTGTCTATTTTGCGTCCCTTTCATAATCTTGCTGGGTCATGTAGTGTACAGAAAAGGATTAATGGTGGACCCAGCTAAGATCATGGTTATAATCAATTTGGAGGTGCCAAGAAGTGTTAAATAGCTATGCGCAACACTGGGTCATATTGGTTATTACCGAACGTTCATCAAGAGTTATGCTCATATCACCGCGCTGATTGAAAAAAATGTTGAAGAAGGATGCTACATTTTGTTGGAATGAGGAATGTTAGCGGAGCCTGGATGTGTTAAAGGAAAAGATGACCATCGTGCAGATCCTAGTATTCCCGGATTGGAAGAAGGAATTTCATGTGCATGTGGATGCATCATGTGCTACGCTGGGAACAATACTGACACAAAACGGTGAAGGAGAACTGGATCACCCGATAGAATTTACAAGCTAGAAGCCGTCGAAGGCTGAAAATAACTATTCAATGAAGAAGCGCAAAGGGTTGGCTATGGTGTACGTGCTCCAAATGTTTAGGCATTACATGCTAGGCATTCACTTTAAGATGTACACATACCATTATGCATTAAAGTACCTGGTCAACAAGCTTGTGCTTGGGGGGAAATATGCACATGACTGCTGTTGTTTCAAGAGTATGATTTCGTAGTCATTGTGAAGCTAGGGCGATTGAATGCAGGACCAGATCATCTGTCACGCATTGAAAAATAGGTGAGGAGCCCACTAATTTAGAGGAAGGACTATCTGACGATTATCTTTTTGCGATGCGTGTGGTAGACATCATCCACTTCCTCACTACGAGAACGACTCTAGAGGGATACACTAGTCAACAAAAGAAGGAATTAGTGGTGCGCGTGACATAATTCTCTATGATTATAGGTCATTTGTATAAAATGGGATTGGATGAGATACTGCAATGCTATGTGCCTAATTTTGAACGAAGCAGTATCATAGCTGAAGCTCATGGAGGAGCTGCAGGAAGCCATTATGAAGGAGAAGAAACAACGCAAAAGATTTTATGCATTGGGTTGTGGTGGCCAGTAGCTCATAAGGATTCGAAACCATATTGTAGGGCATGTGATGCATGTCAGCAGACGAGCAGGCCATCGCGGAGGGATGAGCTACCTCTAAATCCACAAGTGTCATTGCAGCCATTTGAAAAGTGGGCAATTGATTTTGTAGGACCAATTCAGCCTCTAGGAAAGAAAATGGGTGCGCGGTATATCATCACTGCAACTGAGTATTTGACCAGATGGGTAGAGGTGCAACCTTTAAAGGATTGTACATGGCCAATAGCAACAAATTTTATGTTTTAATATGTGATGACCAGGTTCGGTTTCCCGAAGGTGTTGATGAGTGATCGTGGTACGCACTTCCTTAATGAAACAATCAATGCGTTGACGGAAGAGTTCCAAGTTTATCATCAGAAGAGCACGCTGTATCATCCTTAGGCTAATGGGATGATGGAAGCATTTAATAAGATATTGGAGAACGTGCTAACTAAGGTTTGCAATGTGAAAAGGAATGATTGGGACATGTGCATACCAGTGGTGCTATGGGCTTATAGACCTACTTGTAAAAAGCTAACTAGACAGACACCGTTTAGGCTAGTTTATGGCGTAGAAGCAGTGATGCTGATGGAATATATTGTGCCTAGTCTACGCATAGCGGTGTTCATAAGTATGGTGGATCGCGAAGCCTTAGAAGGGAGGCTCGCACAACTGATAGAGTTGGAAGAAGATAGACTCTTGGCTGGATTCCATTAGCAAGTTCAGAAGGAGCGTGGAAAGGCATGGCACGATTGGCACATCAAACTGCGCACCTTCAAGGAAAACAATTTAGTTTTATTATATGAAAACAAGTTTGATAAATTTCCAAGAAAATTTCAGATGCATTGGCTAGGGTCATATGTGATCAAGGAAAATATTGATGATGGAGCAGTTCAACTTGTGAAATTGAATGGAGATCCATTTCTGGGAAAGGTCAATGGAAGCCGGTTGAAGCCATACACTTAGGATTCATCTAGATGACTATATGGTGTTAGCACAGGCTTAACACTCTAGGTAACTACAAGTAGGTGAAGGACTATAAATTACACTGCCCTGGTTGTAAAGCTGCGCAATGAGGGGTCTGTGTAGAATAGAAGGGTGTCACAGTATCAACAGATGCGCGGAGGGAATTGCACTACAGGATGAGAGGCACACACCGTAGACAGAAAGTGACCATTACCATCACAGTTAACAATTTGATAGTGAAAAAATGACTAAGAGGAGAAGGGGGGCGACATTTAAGGCTGAATTTAAGAACGAGATATTTGGAACTTTGCCACCAGTCTAGTATTTATGAGAGGATTTTCGGGGGAATGGTTGAATTTGAATTTGAATTTCCCTATAAATTATAGATGGTCGTCCAATGAGAGACACATTGCATTCTAAGAGTTTATGTGTCGTGTTGTCTAGTGTGCATGAATTGTGCATTATTTGAGGACTTGGTCGCTAGTTCTGTATTTGAGAGGTTATCTGAGGAAACCCAATAGCTCATTAACAACTTCATGTCTACACCAGCTGAGACCGCTAGTGCTAGAGGGTCTATTTCCTTTGAGGGAGCTGCCCTTGAAGTTGTGAGTATGGAGGTTCTTGCAGAAGTGCCTAAGTCACCTAGGTCGAAGCCTACGTGACAAGGGAGGTCCACAAGCCGAAGAAATATAAACAAAAGAAGACGTTGCTGGTGCGTGAGTCACCCTGGAAACATCCTGCTACATAGGCCCAGAGAAAAGAAAAGCCAACAACGCAAGAAAATGGAAAAGTGGTGGACCTGGAGGGTGATGAGGGTGTAAAAGACATCAATATTGAGGGGGTAGACCCTATCTCGAAACTTCCACAGTACATCCCTCCGCACCGGGGCAAGGTAAAAGTCCTAAAGGACCCCGATGAGGGACAATTCCTTCTTCACATGCCCCTGCTTCTAGAAGCTATGTCTTTTGAAGGTCCACGCTTGGCGCACGTCCCACATTTGAAGCTTGAAGATTGGGACTTGGGGGACATTGAGTGGTTTCCCCACCTGGCTACCAACACTTTTATGAAAAGAGTGTTCTACAAGGAATTTGATGTCACCGCGCTAGTGCCGGTGGAGTGGATTCATAGGGTGAACAAGGTAGGATTGTTGAATCTGCTATGGGTGCTGCACTACCACCATTGTTGGCTTGTTAGGGCCTGATACAGGTTCAAAGTTAATTATCCAAACAAATCTTGGTACTACTGGCCCTTTTAGCAACAGTCTGTGGAGCGCGGACTGAGGTCTCACCCGAAGTAGTATGGGAGGGTGCTAGAACTAGGTTTTTGCACCCTTGAGATGTTTGATGAGTTCGAATGGTCTACGGTTTGTCCCTGCATGCAGGTTGCTTCACACACTTTCCCGTGCCTCATGGCCCAATACCCTGCCCTTGCGCAGCCCTAATCAGGAGCTATGCCACGCTCTGCATTATTTACTAGAGATATTATTTATCCTTCAGTGTTAGTTAAACACCTTTGCCTACCTAAATGTATTAATTTATATTTAACAATACAAAACATTCATATAGGTGTGCACAGTTAATAAACAATATATTTGCAAATTATATCAATCATGCATTAACCCAAGAACAAGTACACAGAATTATAGAAAAACTTCTCTTTATTGATTCTCTAATGGTTGCAGACTAAACCCGGTCTGTGCACTCAGCTGCAGGGGTCTGCGCACTCAGATGCAGACTACTAGGCCTCTGCGCACTTAGCTGCAGAGCCTTCTTCTACTCTACGACCCTCAAACACACTCTACACTTTGACTCAACCACTTAAACTTCTCATTCTTTTCTTATTCGTTAGTTTTTTTTTACACTTAGAGCCTCGCTCTATTTATACAATCCCATCGTTCGCGGACCATGGGTAGGTCTATCTAATTGAAATTACATTACAAAACTAGGGTGGGCAACCTTGTGACTCTAACATACTTTCGCGCTCCGCGCCCTCAATTCGCGGAGCTTTACAATAAGATTTGGTCAAAACTTGGGCTTTAAGCCAGAAAACATGCCTTGGGGGGATTCCATGCCCACAGGCCCGCAACACAAACATCGTAACTCACCCTTTAGTCACTTTGTTGGTGCGGGTATCTTTGCGCAGAGTCCCTTCAACTATTTTTGAACTGCGTCAAGGTCAGCAACGCACTGAGTTGTTGCTTGTTGGATCTGATGCATATGCTGTTCTGAGACCTCTATGTCGGGAGTGCTTCTCTACATCAATACTTGCTTCCCCTGCATGTGTGAGAGCTTGCCTTCGATTTCTACCGTGATGGTGAAGGCCTCATTGATCCAAGGCTGAATGCGCACCTTTAGGACTGCTTCCTTATGTCGTGTCGCATCCACCTACTCTTTCAGTGCTTTAGCTTGCTGCATTCGCGCAAGCCTCTGAGTGAGGACCATCATCTGTGTAGTTCCTCGGACAATGTCATACTTCTGTTGGATTTCTTGCACCTCTATCTCTAAGCGCTGGATGTTGGGTTCCTCCTGCAGATTTTAGAGGACCTCAAGTGATTCTTCCAACATACTGGTGCAATCTCTCACTGCACCTCCAATTTCCTCCAATCCCATTGTGATAGCGCTAGCGTGATGTTCTTTGACTTTCGAGGGGTGGATGGCTGTGCATTTAACCACATCTCGACGATCTGAAGGTTCAAATCCACGTGAATATTTGTCATTTCTTCCATCGCCTTGCTGACTCCTGCTGGTAACCTGTGGATCTGCACCTCTACTGGTATGTCTGCTGGGATGGCCAGCTCCGGGATGCTTTGGCAAGCATCGTCTATCACCTGTACTAGCTGTTGATTCTGCGACACCACTTCGTTGCGTTGCAAGCTTAGTTGTTCCATATTGATTTTCTGCTCACTAATGAATTGTAGTGCACGAATCTCCCTAGCTTGCAACTCTGCAGTTATTCCATCCTGCAACACATATAGGGTCTCTTGTGGGAGTGTAGCTAGATGATATTGAGACCTTTTAGCGCACTAACCGAAGGCTTGTCGGCCTCATTTGATGTGACTAGTGCCCCTTCTGGCAACACTATGGTATTTTTCATTTGCGCACACAACATCTGCTCTGCTGTTGTGGAGCCAATTGTGAGGTTGGTTGAAAGGGTACCAACCTAAGGGGGGTGTGCCTGTAATTCCCGCAGCTGCACGTTGAGGGCCCCCAATGCAATCTGGTTCTCTTGCATAAAATCTTGGAGAGCCTTAGAGGTGACATTGTGCATTGTCTCACTGATGTCATACAGATCACCCTCGGTTAGGGTGATCGGGTTAGTATAAAATTTCAATGCCTTGACCTTCTTACATGACCCTGCCCACTCTGTTGGGTGCTGTCACTTGAACTGTGTTGATGTGGTTTGTGGGTTCGCGCCTCCCTCTTCTGTCTGTACTTCCTCTACTTCCTGCCCCTACGAAGGCGTCGTTTGGCCCTCGCCTGCCTTCGTAGCTGCCTCCTATGCTGCTACTACTGCTGCGGCCTTTTCCTACTCAGTTTCTTTCTGTGCAATGTCCTGTGCTGCCCGTAATTTTGTTGCCGTTGCTTCATTCCTTCGCTTTTTGGCCAACTGTGCAATGCACAGCTTGGCCTCATCTTTCTTTCTTTGCACTGCTGACTTCTCGATCTCTACAATGTCTGGGGCGCGCCACTCCAACGACCATGCCTACAGTACATTGAAAATGATGTCGTTTGTGGCTACAAAGGGTAGCTTTGTCCACTGTTTAGTCAGGTCCTTGCGTACTCTTATATAAATGTTATGCATGTCCGCTTTGAATTCTGTAAAACTCTGCAGATTGTTGTAGATAGTGGGTGAAAACTGCGACCTACGATTGATACCCATTCTAAGGTTCATCTCCATGAACACCCAGAATATTTTTCTATCACAGATCCTATTAGCATCCTTTGTTGCCCAGAGCGAAGCGTACTTCATGGCCTCTGGTAAATCCCTGTCAATTACGGGGAATTGAGTATCCTCCGGCAATTCCCTAGTCACAAGCACTATGGACAACAGAAGCCATGCATAGTGGAATGTTTTGCCCTATTCCTGAGCTTCACATAAAGTTTCTAAAAACTCCTGGCAGAGGAACTTAGACTTGTTAAACTGAACCCACTCCGTGCACTGCTCAGCCAATGCTACCACAGGCGTGGGTACTTCGCTCGCGCAACACTTGTGCATGACCTTTCATGCAAGGATTTGGGTTGCCATGCATACTTCTTTCTCATTGATGCTGGAGATGGCATAGCCCCTATTGTTCTTTTCCATCTTGTACTTTTTCTTCATGGCCTCCGCGATGGCCAAGTCACTGCTCTTTCCTTCCGAAATGTCCGCGGGGTCCTCTCCTTTGCATGGAAGCCAGGAGATGTGGTGAATCAGGTCTGTTGTGATGGGGATGGGATCCTCCAGCCATAAACACCCATTATGCACCAGGCATAGCAGCTGCCTGATGAAGAAAATGGTTATAGGGGCGCAATGGAAGTGCGGCACCCAGAGTAGGTTTAGTAGCCCAGTTTTTTCCACTATGTGCAAAAAAGGTGGGGGAACTTCTCATGGTCAGCGACATCCCAATCTTCGAATTTCAGGCACGACACATGTCCCAGGTGTGTGCCCTCAAACATAATGTTGTCTGGGAAGAGCGAGGTCTGAAGCGAGCTCTTGGTCTCGTCCAAGTCCTTGGGCATTTTCGCCTTCCCTTTTTGTGGGGGGGCATAGGCGGGAAATTTTGTCGTGGGGTGCACAGGCTAAGTGTCCTCCTCCATGCCTTCATCCTCATCCTCTGCGATGATAATATCCTCCAGATCTTCTTCTTCTTCATCAGTCTCTATGGTGATGGCTTCCCCTTCTCCTCCATTGACAGCTTGGTGCATAACGGGTTCCGCGGGAACACACGTACGAGAACCATTGCTTGTTTGTCCTTCTTAGGTATTGGCATGCACGGTGATTTCAAGATTTCTTCTCCAATACTGACTCCTTCTAGAGCATCTCCCATAGCCAGGGCCTGCGCAGCCTCTCTGGTAGTCATTTCAGTTATCTCCATAACATCCTCAGTTGTTGCCATCGTATTCGTCCGAAAATCTAGCACTCGCGAACTCAAGGGTTCAATAAATGCCCGACTCACACCAATTAGGGCTCTGCTCAATCGCTTAATTCACAAATGACCAAGTGTTGTTTGTTGGGCAACCCTTTGTGTTTTATAGCATTTTTTGAATTTTAATTCGACCTTTCCCCCCAAATCTAGTTCACTAATGCTCCCTTGGCGGTAGATTTTTCCAAATCTTTCCCGTAAATCGTGTCTTAAATGCATGCCACTCACTCCATTTGGCCTCAAATCGAGCATCCCATCATGAATAGTGACCTCACCAGTCACTTTCTGGCCAACTTGTGTAGCAGTGCAGCCCCCCATGCACGGTCGTGAACCTTGTGACTCTTTGCTTGTGCACGCATCTCCAACATTGCGTAGCTCCTAGGCAGAATAGTTTATAGTCCCATGCTCCCTTTCAACTGCCTGGAGCACTAAGATTGTTCCTCCCTCAGCTAGTCAAGTGGCCACGCCACCTGTGTTCGGTTTCATCTGGTCATCGAGCATTATTATTGGGAAATACCTTCCTTTTACTATTACTGGTGGCGTCACGCACCTTATCATCTGCAGCGCATCACCCTAGTTTATTCTCTTAGTAATATGTGGTCCAAGCCAAGGCATCAGATTGATCAATTCACGTCGATGGTGCTCAAACTTGTCAGCAAGATCGTGCAAATCCTGTTTATCACCGTGGTCTTCTTGTCAAGAAAATCGTCCCCTATCTCAGTCTTCTATCTCCTTGACTTCCGCTTCGACCAAAGCACTTTTCTTCCTTAATCGTACCCTTTATTTTTCAAGTTCTTGGAGCCTAAAATTTCCCTGTTGGATTTTTGCTTCCAAGGTTCCACAAACCGTCGTAGCTATTGGTGCGATCATGCATGGTCTAAGTTCTCTAAGTATTATAGGGCTTACTTCAGTCGCTTCATACTCCAGCCTTGGTGGTGCCTGCGCGGTCAAGGTTTTGCACACAGTCCTATATGCCCAGAGAACCGCTGGTACACATAGTTCCCTGTCATCCCACTCCACATGGTGGACCATGTTTAGTGCTTTGCATACTTTGTCAAAGCTTCTACGTAGATATTCTTCTGCGCACTTGGTCTTTCCATACTTCGTGGTTCCAACCGTTCGTGCCATTGCCTTACCCGAACCTGCTTACTGATCGTGTCTCCTACCGCGAGGATGGTAGGTATTTGTGCGAGTTTCCCACCATATGCCTATATCTGCCTGGATAGGTGGGTGTGCGGGCTGGTTCGTTTGTCATACTTATCTGTCAATTATACCCGAGGCTTCCCAAACCACATGAGCATCATCCTTATACATTCGCCCTAGTCCTCAATACTTCTTTTGGTGCGTACCCCACCATCTTGCGGGCATAGCACATAGTACCCATTTCAGAGCACCTAAATGTTGTTGTTATGGCACTTCCCCCTCAAATTTGTTCAGGAACTCCTCCACTTCACCCAACCTATCGTACGTAGGTAGATCTCTTACCTCTGTTGCTATGCAGAGAAACGATCTTGTCATCATGTCACAGTTGAGCATGGTTACCTCGTGTAACTGGTTCTTCTATCATTCTATCTCTTCATTAGAATCTGATGTACAGGACCTTTCACGCTCCCAAGAGATTTGGCCATCCGTGGTTGGATTTCCCCAGTATTTCTCGTGTGCAGTTATCTTGTAGATACAGTCTAGATCATCGTCACTGTTGTAGTCGTGCACTGGCTCTGTGTCGCGCGATCCTTCTGTAGGGTCTATAAGTACCACTATGCGCAGTGATTTTTTCTCAAAAATCATCTTGCGCTTCTTTAGATTTATCACTCCATTCATGTCAGTGGCCCAATCTATTCCCAGTAGCACGGGATAGGGATTGCTTTCATCAACAATCTCTATCACTTCAAAATCTGCTAGCACTTGCTCCTTCGATATCTAATGTGATTCCCTGCAATCTCCCCCATAGGTAGGATATTTTGCTGGTTCGCCATTCGCAGTTGGATAAGAGACCATTGCAACGTAGGTCTTCCCATGAATTCCCATGTCTACTTTGGTAGGACGTTCGCATCTGATCCTAGATCCAGAATCAATTGATCCATCTCATATTCCCCGATCTTTACGGTCAATCTCATCTCCCTTCCCGCTCGTGTTGTGTGCTTCCTGAGCTTCCTGACTATGCACAGTTCTCTTGGTGTGGTCCCAACACATCTAGTTATGAGTTCTTGCAGCCCCTTCACAGCCTTGCTGTCACGCAGTAGCTTCATGCATGTCTCCAAGAATGTAGTGAGCATCGATGGGTCCATTTCCGACTCTAGTCTGTCTTTACTTCTTGAAGTGGAGGCATCCGTGAAGCTCTTCTTAGATTCTATGAATGTCTCCTTAGTGCGCTCCAAATAAAATTTTGGTTCCTTTATTGGAGCCTTGTGAACCTAGGTACTTTCTTCAAGCTGCTTGCCTTTTTCATCCCCTGTCATAATACCACTTCAGAGCATGATATTTACATTAGGGTCTTCCTAATGTAGCTTGGACCTCATCATTTGTAGGCTCTGAGTTGGGGGAGGTTGGAGTGCTCCTTTATCGCGCAACCTCGCTATCAGTGTTGGAAAGTCCTCTATCTCATGATAAAATTGCATACAATATAAGCATGATGGTCTCGTTGGGTTTTTACAATTGCGGGCATAATGCCCCAGTCCTCAATAATTGTAACATATTAGCTGTCAGTGATCTCTTCTTGGCCCCATTCCACCTCGGCCTTGTCCGCACCCCTCAAGTCCAGTGCGCACCATTCCTGCATTTTGATTGAGGGGCCATGTTTTGGCCTGAAATCTATAGGTAGGAGTCTGATCCATCATTAGTTCATAAATTCTATAGGTGCACTCGTCCTGTCTTACTGACCTGCAGAAATTACAGAACAAATGGTGGGAATTCTGCGTATACTTCTGCAATAAATGGCAGTTATCTATAGCATGCTTCCCTCATATCTGACAAATTGTGCACCACAATTTAGGCGCCGCGCTTGGTCCTACTTGTGCCTTCGGTCTCAATGGCATTAGTCCTCCTCCCATGAGGTAATTTGCAAACACCAGGTAGTGGTCCTTGTCGTGCCCCTAGCCCTTGCACTTTATGCACCATACATCATCATGCACTTCTGGATGAGCCATCCTATCTTGTTTCAAACTCTGCATCTCAAGGCACAAGTTTTTCAATTGCGTGTGAATCCGCTGGACTCCTAGGTTAGGATCTTATATCAGAGTCTCGTGCAATCTCATCGTGACCTCCAAAGCCTCAGCCTGAATGGTTAGCCTTTGTTGCGACAGCGCATTCCATAGATGTGGTGTTGACGAGGCTACAAACCATTCAAGGTGTTGCTCGTCTGTTAAGGTCATGTTTTCTTCGTGAATTGTGCACTTCAGTATTTGATCCAACTCCCACGGGGTTTCACCTGGTAGCATTGAGATTTCCTTGAATCCAATGATCGACTGCGCCTCCAACTTTGGCCTACTAAATTCTTTGTTTAGTGCAATCTGGATATCCTGCATCCCCGCATTCAGATTGTCATTGGAATTATTAATGTACCAAGTCAGCACACGATCGTGCACAGCGTTGACCAACATTGCCTTCCTTAAACTATCATGCCTGACACCCTGTGCATCCCATACAACTTTTATCACGAGCCAAAACGGATCCAGATCTTCATTCCCTACTCGAACATTGGTAGCTTTATCACATTGGCCATACTGCTTCGCGGTGGTGGCGGATGTGGTATGGGTGAAGTCGGGGGTTAAGATGGTGAAATTGGTGGTGGTGTGGGTGGGGGTGGTATGCATGAAATTCTCTGCCTTATCAGGTTGATCACACTTCTTGGTGAAACCTTTGCGATCTCTTCTTCTCCCCCTCGCGGAGGTGATATCAAGGGGCTAGTTTCTAGTTCTTTGCTACCTTCATTTCTGTAGATTCTCCCACTCCGCGTAGCCCCAAACATCAAGTTATTCACATAACCCTCTTTTTGCACATTATCATTTTAATCTAAGTGTTCAAAGATTTAACGTACTTACCTTGCGGTCCCTTGAGGAAGTGTCATTATGCCTCGCTATATCTGACTAAAGTATCTATCGTGGATCCAGTGATGAATCCTCCTATGATTCGATCCAGCCAATGATCGACAGTGTGTGCGATCTTATCTTCCGATGATTCCAGTATGCGCACCAATTCTGGAGTCCACATAATAGGTTTGTTGAGTTTACACCTTCCTTGGCTATATGCTAGCTTCACGATCCACTCGTACAACTCAGTAGGGAAGGATGAAAAGAAAATTTCGTGGACCTTTGTATACAAGTAGCAATCTAACCACTCTTCCTTTGATATTCGCGGATTCCTATTTTCTTGCGTTGTGAACTCGTGAATCTTTCTGTCCAACCACTCTTCAATTCCTTTCTTGGTCGGATTCCAGTGATACGACATCAGACATCTCTATGCAGATCCTGGTCCCATCAACGAAACCATTTGTTGGCTTGTTGGGGCCTGTCCTAGGTTCAGAGCTAATTAGCCAAACAAATCTTGGTACTACTGGCCCTTTCGGCAATAGTTCGCAGAGCGTGGACTGAGGTCTCACCCGAAGTAGTATGGGAGGGTGCTAGAACCCGGTTTCCACACCCTGGATATGTCTGATGAGTTCGACTGGTCCGCGGTTTGTCCCTGTGTGTAGGTTGCTTCACACACTTTCCCGTGCCTTGCGACTCGATACCCTGCCCTCGTGCAACCATAACTAGGAGCTGTGCCACACTCTGGTTATTTACTCGAAATCTTATTTGTCCTTCAGTGTTAGTTAAACACCTTCGCCTACCTAAATGTCTTAAGTTATATTTAACAATACAAAACATTCATATAGGTGCACGTAGTTAATAAACAATATATTTGAAAATTATATCAATCATGCATTAACCCAAGAAAAAATACACAAAATTATAGCAAAACTTCTCTTTATTGATTCTCCAATGGTTATAGACTTGACCCGGCTTGCACACTCAGCTACAGGGGTCTGTGCACTCAACTGCGGACTACTAGGTCTCTGCGCACTCAGCCGCAGAGCCTTCTCCTACTCTACGACCCTTAGACACACTCTACACTTTGACTCAACCACTTAGACTTCTCATTCTTTTCTTATTCGTTAGTTCTATTTTACACTTAGAGCCTCGCTATATTTATACAATCCCATGGTCCATGGACCATGGGTAGGTCTATCCAGCGACATTACATTACAAAAATAGGGTGGACAACCCTGTGACTCTAACATACTTTCGCATCCTGTGCCCGCAATTCGCGGAGCTTTACAACAAGAATCAGTAAAAAATTGGGCTTTAAGCCCCAAAACATGGCTTGGGGGGATTCCATGCCCAACAAACGCACCTCGATAAATTTGATTGTCATCAAGAAATTGATGTTCCTGGTGCACAATGGGTGCCTGTGGCTGGGTGAGCCAATTCTTATAATCGACATGCTGATCCATCAGATCACATTGCTACCACATTTTGGACTAAATTCGTCCAAGGAATTTGGCAGAAATATGGGCGAATGCGACCTCGCCGAGAAGATGAAGGACAAGTTCAAACTTGTCAAAAGGTCACGCAGATATTCAATTTCTAGCATTACGGACCCTGCAGTGAAGGTGGCCACCCAAATTTTGGCTGGTAAGATAATGCGAAAGTGTCGAGCGGACGAGGTGGTAGCACCAATGGTTTCGCTAGAGGCCCAGTGTGCGGAGGGTGTATAGTTCAACTGGGCGTGCTACATGTCTAGTGAGTTCCTCACGAACTGGAGGGAGGCATAAGACCAAAACAAGACATTTCACTACTCGTGGCTCTTACTTTTAATTATGCTGGTCACGTGGGAATTGTCGGAGGACAACCAATTTCCTTCGATTGAGACAAGTTTGCAAGAAGCGGAAAAATTTGCGTCTTTATGGGCTACCAAGGATGCTGAGCACACTTGACAAAGTAATTTTTTTTGGGAATTGAGGAGATGAGCCTTCATATGGCCATAAAAAAAAATCCATGGTTGTCACTAGCCATCTTTGATTAGCTGTTTGAATACGTGAAGTTCAAAGCGAACTTCCACTGTATCTACATCCGGGTGCGAAAGGATCCAGACCAGAAATGGTATGATTTACCATACCTAGCTATGGATGACACCATCATAGAGGTCCTCAAGCAATGGCTAGCATACTGACACAGAACATCAGATTTGTCCACCAGGACTAGAAAGTCTGTAGAAAAGCAGAAAAAGGAAGTGACCCAAATGAAGGTGCAGCAGTTGGTAGACAAGAGGAAGAAGGAGACCAAGGAAAAGGCACACACAGAAGTGGAGCCCGCCGCAAAGGAGAAAGTGGAGCAGGAAGAGCGTGACTTTGATAGGAGTTAGAAGTCTCCTTCGCCCCAAATGGAGAACGATGAACAGTTGGAAAAGGGAGGCGACGATCTGGAGAGCACTCCTTTTCGTGCAAAGCGACATAGGGAATAGGAAAAGGAGGGGCAACAAAAGAAGACTAAAGCCTCCAAACCATCACTAGATCCAATCACCTTGACAAAGGGTGACTTGGATGATATTGGAGACAAGGTAAGAGATACAACCGTGGAACTGTTGTAGCAGTTTGAGCAGTAACAGGAGCAAGCATTAAGTGCCATACAAGCAGGTCTGTGTGAGCTGCAGATCCAAACACCTCGACTGTATGTAGGTGTGGGGTAGAGCAGCGTGTCATCAAATAGTTTGGCGCTAGGGACCACTCAAGAAGGAGATTTGGTTTGATTTTTAGATCTCTGAGCAATTGCGTTGTCGGATGGAGCTCTGAGTGCAGAGGCCGAAGCTAACAAGGCTACTATTAGCACTATAAAGAATATTGGTTTGAACTTGGCCGCGCTCCCCATTGAATTCCTTCACACCCTACAAGCAAGTGTGATCGAAGAACTTAAGGCCTGAGAGCACTGCGCATTGAGCATGATCAGCGAGCAGAAAGCCAACAATGAATAGATATTCTTTGAGAAGACAGCCATGCTCTAAGCTTGGAAGAAGGTTCAGGAGAAGAATGAGCACATCGTAATAGTAGTAGCTGAAGCATGCAAAACCATTCAAGAACTGCATATCCCAGAAGAAGCACCGATGGAGGCCAAAATTAGGAAATTGGCTGCAGGTGTGCCCGATGCAAAGATATAGATGACCAAGGTTCAGTTTGAGTTGAACCTTAAAATCACAAAGATTGAGTTTAAGACACAACCTTCAACTCTACAGAGGTTAGAGAACAGGGCGAGGAAACTGTAAAAGATGTAGTAGCGACAATGGATGCCGTGGTGGCAGATTGCACTGCGCTCTTTGAATAGTTGATGGAGGTCATTATGACTCTCTAGGAGGATTCTAACCTATAGGGGTTGAACAAAGAGCCCTGGGAATTGTAGTAGAAATATGATGAAGCAAGAATGAAGGCACGCACCATTGCTATATCACAACGACTGGCTAAGTTGCACGAGGAAAAGCAGTTGCTCGAGTAAGTGGAGGCATCACAACAAAAAGAGGTAGTCCTCAAGGCCAGACTGGGGCCTTGGTGGGATGAGACATATGTTATATTTGCCACCATTGAAGAGAAGCTGGCAGGACTACAAAGGACATAATAGAAGGTCAAAGAAGGCAGTGCAGGACCAATGACCGAGCAACTGGTTGAGCAGCTCAAGCAGGTAACCACACAAAGTGCGGCCGAGGTAGCAGTATCGCAAGTGGAGTTGGGAGGTCTCCATAGAAGGATCTCCACACCAGCATAGTGAATTAGGGGCGAGTCACGATATTTGTGTTGGCGGCCTATTGGGACAGGGTCCCTTGCAGTCAATTTTGGGGTAAAAGACCAAGTTTTGGGGCAGAAAGCCAAAGTTTTTGTGATGTAAAGTGTAAAGTCTCCGCAAGTTATGGTCGCGGAGTGTGTAGATAGTAAGTGTCATAAAGATATTTTCCCTTCTTTTATGTAAGATGTGTCAGCTTGTATAGACCTACCCATGGTCCGCCAACTATGGGATTGTATAAAAAGGAGAGTCTTAGAGAGTTTAAGGCAGTTCAGTTAAGTTCATAGTTGATGTAATGGGTCATTGGAAGTGAAGAGCGAAGAGTCTTAGAGTAGAAGAGAGGCTCTACATTTGTGTGCGCAAAGGCCTAGACTAGAGTCTGCAACTGAGTGCGCGAACCCCTGCAGCTTAGTGCGCAGGGTAGTATTGAGTCTATAAGAAAATATGAAGTATCAATAAAGAGACTATTCTGGAAATATCTATGTTTTATCCATTTACTTCTGTTATGAATGAATGCATTTATGTCATGATGAATATTGGGTTTATGATTTAATACACGATTCTGCATGTTTACATTGTTATATGAGCACAAGTAATAATATCTGTTTACATGAAGAATATCTTAATGCATGCTAAAGATATCAAACACTTAAGACGATCTGGGTAATAACAAACTTAGGAGTGATTACAGAGGCACGTAAGTGGTTGGTTCGCCTATTTAGGGTTAGCGAAAGATAGTCGTAGACCTTTGCGAAGGTCTAGAGGCTGGTAAAAGGACGTTATATTGACAAGCCTCAAGGGCTTATCGATCTGTGCGAAGACATGTTTAGGGCATAAACAACATCATAACTATCTCTGGGTGTGGAAACTTGGTTCCAACATCCCCCCATACTGCTTCAGGTGAGACTTCAGTCCGCTCTTCGCAGATTGATGCCAAAAGGGCCAGTAGTGTAGGGATTTGTTTGGAAAACTTAACTTTGAACTGGGATCAGGACCCATTAATCCAACACTAAACATAGGAAACATCAAAGAGAAAATTTGGTTTGAGAAATTTCACCCTTTTTATTAGTTGGATTTCCAAAGGCAAGCAACTTTGTCAAAACCATAACTTCCATTAGAATTTTCATCAAAGTACATCAAAGCATTCAGATCTTGTGGTTTCTATTGGAATATTTATGTTGTCTCCTATTTGTATTTTCACATGCTTCAACATATTTTCTTGTCTTTTTCACTGCTATATTTTCTCTCACTGCATCATTTGCATTGCTTGGACTAAAATCACCAGTTCTACTATCACCAGAAAGTTTCTCATCATTTGTGGTATCTTTCTCACCAAAATGAGTCATAAAATATTCCTCCATGTAATTGACTAGATGTTGTGAAGTGTGTTCATCATCTGCATAGTACTTTGCTTTATAATTTCTCAATGTATGTGTTAAAATGTTATAATCACCATCATCACATGAATCTGCACAGTAAGTTGGCTGCTAACCTCTAAATATTTTATCCTCCTATCATTATTTTTCCCTTGTCTGTATTCTATCACCAGTGATAATCTTCACTACATAGATGGAATTAGTAGAGAACAATAGTAATCTCAATCCCGTTTAGGAATTTGCTTGGGAATTTTGCTTGTTTTCACTGGACTTTAGTTATAGATTTCTTGTGGCCAAAGTAGCTTCCAATGATAACCAAGGGCACGAAAATTCCAAACCATAAAAGATCTAAGAAAATAGTCCCAAAAGGTACAACACCAAAAAATTTATCATCCCATATCAATGCATTAAGTACAAAGAAAATGTAGAAAACGATTCCAGGAAACATGAAAGCAGTCTGTAGTATGTTTTTCTTCCATTCTGCACCCTTGAACATTTATATTAGCAGATAGAATAATAGCCAGTGAAAAAACCCATGAAAACTCACAATAAAACCATAACTATCATCATCCTCACCACGGTTGGAAATAGAAAGGAAATCAAGCATAGAAAACAACATTGTAACAACTGTTATTGCAAAAAAAAACTGAACACTTGTTCCCATATGTATAGAAAGCAAGTTCGAATGGGTTGAGGGTACATTTTAGGCTGAAACAACTTCTTAGATGGAGTTCTTTGCACTTTTATATTGGTATTATTAAAACCATCCTCAAGATCATCACTTTTCACACAGACTGCTGCAATTTGTATGTCCAATTTTGGTAGTTTGAATTTATGTGTCTTAGAGAGAGTGTAAACTTTCTTTGCATTTCTAGACAAATATTGAACCAAATTCTAGACAAATATTGAATCAAATTCATCACGTCTTCCTTCTTAGTTGGTGCTGTAGTTATGGTCAACATATATGATCCTCCATACCTTGCCTTAAGCTCTTTAGAGTTTCCAATGCATCATAAAATTTCGAATTTGCTAAATTCGTTGCTCTTTTTCCAGCATTACGAAATCTGGATGTATACCTTTCAGAGATATGAGGAAATATCCCAAACCACTCATAATTTGCTAAAAATTCCTTCCATGAACCTAATTAATGTAATTCTGCATAAAACCCATATTCCGGATTTTTCAAATTCGCCTTCATTTTCTTAAAATTTGTGCTTGAAGTTCACTGTGTGAAAATGCCCACAAAATTTTGACCCAAGTCTATCACATAGTTGTAGAATTTTTGTGTAGTAGTTTGAATCAAAACCACTACATCATTTCATTGATTTACTTTACTGTTCAAAGATTTTAGTACCCTTGCAATATTCTCATAAATGAACTCCTCGTTTTAATGGCATCGAAGCAAAATATTATGTTCTCTCCAAATTTCGACATTATTTAACATCTGGTCAAATAAATCCACAAACAACAATTTCAGCACAGCACATGGATAAACTTACTGGACGAGGATGATGAGACCTAGAAAAATAGCTTCAAGAAAATACATGTTTACCCAAAGAAAGGCTATTATCAACACAATTACAAAACCATGGGCAAATCATAATCGAGGCTTTTCCACAACTATTGCTAACATTTTTTCTCGAGTTCTCGAAACAACAAGAGTATATGGTCTAATTTTTATACTATCGTAGTACAAGAAAAACACACAACCACCCTATATATTATAGCACCTGTACTGGGTTCTCCTTTGAAATCTTTTCCATTTCCATTGAGAAGATGAGATGCCCTACATTTGGGACATGGCCACCTAATAAATTTGTTACCACCCATCACCTTACGTGTAAAATTAATCCTTGCGTTGTCACTGAAACCATAAGTGGATTTCGGTGCGGGGGGATTCACATTGTAAATGGTTTTCGTCAGGGGGGTGCTGAAATTTACCACATGATGCCACGTATGACATACAAGTTTTCTCAAAACAAGATTTTGGACCCCCCAGCTGTTTAACTTTGGCAAGCACAGGGGGTCAACAATTGAACTTGAGTCGTTGATCTCTCACTGCCTATGTCCTCCATTAAAAGTTGCAAGGGCTTTATTTTACTTCATATATGTAAATTATCTCACATATACCAATTGACAAAGTTTTAAAGTGTTTATATATATTCTTTCATATATATTTCTTTAACGCATAACGTACTGCACCCCTTGTAAGCTCCTCCCATGCTTTGATGTCTGCTGCCATAAGCGTGGCTTATGACTTGGCGTATTCGATGGAGTGTTGGCTTGCATGATTGTTTATGACTTGGCGTATTCGATGGAGTGTTGGCTTGCATGATTGTTGGTGGTATGTGTTGTCTCTGTCTATTGATTTTGTTAATTAGTGAACGCTGCCTTTGTGATTAGGGTTGACCCAAATTTTTTATAACATAACTTTAATTTTTAAATAAATATTTTCATAAATATATACAATTATATTTTTATAAAAATATAATTATTTTAAAATTAAAATTATTATTATAAAAAAAATAATTAACAAATCATTCAAAATAATAAATACGTATTTATATAATTATTTTAAAATTAAAATTATTATTATAAAAATAATAATTAAAATTAAAATTATTATATAAAAATAATAATTACAAATCATTCAAAATAATAAATAAGTATACGTATGAGGATTTATTCAAGAAGGAAATTGGAAATTTCTATAAATTTTTTTAGGTTTTTTTGTGTAAAAAATAACTACAATATCGGCTCCAACTAGGTATTGCTTACCCCCTGTGGGACACAGAGAACTAGTAGACCAACTTCCTTAAGTTTTGGGCATGGAATCATGCCATAAAACCATCAGCTATTCATCGTAAATAATGTAAAAGTATAACCAATCCCCATGAATCAATCTTGTCATTTGAATATCTTGCAGCTACACACTAAAACCTATAACTGTGAATTGCAACCATGATGAAATCTGAAAACTGTACACTGTTCCAAAATTTGGCAGACTGCAAATTTATAGCTTATTTCAATATCCTTGTTTCAAGTTTCATTTATTTTGGAAGGAAAATTGTAATTGTAGCAATCTCATCTACAATATGCTCTATTGAAACTTTAAATCAACCCATATACTGCACACCAAAACTAAAAAATCTACTGTTCACTGAATTTGAAAATAATTAATTCAATCCCACACATGATTTGCCTAACTTAACTGAAAATATGCAGTGTTAGGTGTAATCAAATTTCCAGCGTAACCACATGGGAAATGGATTAACTGGAAAATCACTTTGTATGCAGCTGAAGATGTAAAAAATATTTACAATATGAAAGAGAAAATCCATAGGTAACTGATACTTACAACTGAAATTTGAAAGCTGCATATTTTGTAAGATTCTGATCACAATATATAGGAAGAGAAATATGCTACTGAATGCTACCATCACTATGAAGAAGGAAAACATGCAGATGCATGCTATTGTCAGATCCAGAGATGCACTTATCATTTTGAACCAACAGAACATGGAAACCAATGGAATTTCCACATGACAAAGTAGAGTCGCCACGTGAAAGAAACGAAACCAATATCAATTGTCTAGTTTTTGTTCACCAGTAAAGAGTAGATCTAATCATGATCGTGATCCAGAGAAAAATTTCTTTGTCATTTCATTCCCTGGAAACAATGCTAAATGTTATATCTGTTTCTCGTAGGTAGTTCTTGGCTGTAAAAACAACGCTGAGAAACCAACTTGACCAATCTTTAAGTTAAAGCTGGCCCTTGAACCAGAGGGGGGTCCCTCAAATGTTATGGGGCCTTTTTAACGTTGTTCACTGTCACTGGACAATAGCCTATGGATAACAATGGCTAGATCTATGATTTAATTTGGATGGTTGCTGATGATTGTCCAATCTCTGTGCATGAATACATCCCTATCTTGCAGAGTCCTTGGTCAAAGTGCCATCATGCAGTTTGACAAAATAACTTGATTTTTAGAGAATTTGAAAGAAGAATATAAGATAATTCATGATAATTATGAAGTCAAATGAAATACTTAATCAACTTGATAGTGGATGCATGTAAAAGATTTCTATAGCCAAACATATCACATTCAAGAGATGATAGAAGGAAACAATTAACAGATGTAGAGGAATTAACCAAAACAAACAGTTCAATTAATTAATCTCTATTAATGATTATAACTTAGCAAGGGGATTTAAGAGAGATTGACACTTAATCTATTCTTACCCAGATCTCCTATGCTACCATGAACATGTGCAGAAATAAGATATGAAAGTACTCGAAAAACAACAAAAAAAACAAATTCTGTGAGAACTGGAGCTATAATACTTCAATTAGGAATTCGATAATAAAAGATTTACAAAGTGACAGCGTTTTGGAATCAAAAGCCAATCCTTTTACATTCAAAACTTAATAATATATAGAGTATTACAATCAACAAACTATTCTAAATTTTAGGAACAAAAAACTAACATCTAGGAGTCAAAATCAAGAAAATCCCTAAAAATAAATCAAATCTAGAACAGGTTGTAATGTGTCTCGAACTATTGGTTCATATGCCTTTCAAAGCTGATGATATTTTTTGTTGCTCACATGAAACTTGGGAGTGAAATATTTAACAACTAATACACTCTGCCAGTTGTCTTATTTAGAAATACCTAAGCTGTCAATTGGAATGATGATTTATTGCCTGACATTCTGGGACCTCTACTACTAGGTGTTCAACTATTTTCTTATTAGTTGCTTGAAATTTCGACCTTAAATATGAAACAATTTTACTAATGATAGTCATCTACCTTGGAATTTGGAAGCTACTCCTTTGATTGTTGATATTCATCCGAAAACCTGAACTGTTGATGTTGATCCTTGAAAAGTAGTTAATTGTTATATGTTGGCCAAGTGTCTTCTTTAGATCTGATAGAAATAGTTTATACTTCTCCACTTTGAAATTTTAATTTCAAAATTTGAGTTACTTATCCTTCCTTGAATTTCTTTCACATAGTATTGGAACTCTATTTTTAACTAGAATTTTAAAGACTTACTTTCATATCCCTCTCGTTCCTAAGAAACTGTTGGCTTATGGGGGCCTGACCGAGGTTCAGAGTTATTTCGCCAAACAAATCCCTACACTACTAACCCTTTCGGCATCAGCCCATGGAGCACGAACTGAAGTCTCACCCAAAGCAGTATGGGGGGATGCTGGAACCAAGTTTCCGCACCCTTGATATTTATGTGATGTCAGTTTAGTCCAACTGTGCCTGCCTTCGCGCAGGTCACTTCGCACACTGTTCCAACCTTCAGTACCTTCACGATCTGTTACAATCATCTTTCACGTAGCCCTAACTAATGGATGAGATGCTTTCCTGCTGTTATGGCAGCGAATTGCACTATTTCCCCAAACTACATCGTGTATCTTACTTATCTTCAGATCTTAGTTAACTTCGAGTAAAAAAATATTCTATCTTGTATTCATTTAATCAATACAATTATACACATTTGCGCAACATATAAGTATTAGAAGTGAATTTCATACCGAGTATAACAGATGCATAAAACAAGAAATAAATACACATAAATGATAGGAAACTTCTCTTTATTAATACTTCCAACTGTTACAGACTCGACTTGCCCTGCGCACTCAGGTGTGGACTAGTAGGCCTCTGCGCACTCAGCTGCAGAGCCTTCTCCTACTCTATGATCCAAAACTAGACTTTACACTTCAGATCTATCTCACACACATCATATGTTCTTCATTTTCATTATGCTATCAAACTACTTAGAGTCTTGCTCTATTTATACAATCCCATGGTCTGCGGACCATGGGTAGATCTCTACAGCCGATATTACAATAAAAAAATTTAGGGTGGACAACTCTATGACTCTTTAACAAAGTATGTGCTCTGCACCCACAAATTGCGGGGTATTTACATCAGAATTACAAAATTGACCAAAATTTGGGCTTTAAGCCCCAAAACTTCCCTTGGAGGATCTCGTGCCCAACAGGACCCCAACACAAACATCGTGACTCACCCTCGAGTCACTTTGTCGGTGTGGAGATCTTTGCGTGAAGATCTCCCAACTCTGAATAAATTGCTACAAGTTGGGCAGTGCACTGAGTGGCTGCCTACTAGACTTCCTCTACGTGCTGTTCAGTGACCGCTGTGGCTGAACTACTGCCCTGAATCCTCTCTTGTGTTGCTTGTAGCTACACAAGCTTTGCCTTCATGGAGGTTGTAATGGTATACACCTCATTGATCCACGGCTGTAGGCGTGCCTTAAAAAATGCTTCCTTATGCCGAGCAACATCCACCTTCTCCTTGAGTGCCTTCGCTTGTTGCATACTTGTGAGCCTCTATGTAAGGGAAACCATCTGCGCAATCCCTTTTAATTCATCGTATCTCTACTACAGCTCACGCGCCTCTGTCTCTGGGTGCTCTATGTTCAGGTCCTCCTACAGGGTGGTGAGGACCTCGAATGACTGCTCAAATAGCTTCGTGTAGTCTGTCACTGTACTCTTAACTGCCACTATTACTATGGCGATCGTGGTGGCACACTGTTCCTTAACCTCTAGCGGAGTTGAAGGCTGCACCTTTAACTGTAGTTCTGCTATCTAAAGGTTCAGCTCCAACTAAATCCTGGCCATTTCAGCTCTAGCGTCACACAACCCTGCTGCTAACTTTTAGATGTGCACCTCCACTAGTTCCTCTTCTTGGATGGCCAACTCCGGGATCATCTGGCAGGCTTCCTCCACCACCTACACTATCTGTCTATTCTGCACCACTACCGCGTTACATTGTAGGCTCAACTGCTCAATGTTGATGTGTTTCTTTCTCATTACTTGTATCGCTCGACTCTCCCTGGCTCGAAGCTCTACAGTGACTCCATCCTGCAAAATGTAGAGCATCTCCCAAGGGAGCGTAGCCATGTTTAACCCGATCCCTTTCAACCTGTTGACCATAGGCCTGTTGGCCTCATTTTTTGTAATGAGTGCTCCATCAAGTAGCACTATTGTGTTGGTCATCTAGGCACGCAACATTTCCTCGGCCACCGATGTTCTGACTTCGAGGCTGGTTGACACTGTGCCAGCCTGCGGAGTGCACACCTACAACTCTTGTATTTGCGTCCGGAGAGCCCCCAATACCATCTGGTGTTGCTGCTCAAACTGTTGGAGGGCCTCCACAGTGACATCCCTCACTGTCTCGCCAATATCATGTAGATCCCCTTCAATAAGGGTGATAGGGTCGAATGAAGTCTTTCAGGCCTTCGTCTTCTTTCGCGGCCCAACCTGCCCTCTTGGGCACAGACATTTCAGCTGGGTGGACATTGTCTGCGGGTCTGCGCCACCTTATTTTGTGTCTATGTTTGGTTCGAGCAAAGGTGACTTCTATCCTTCACGCTCTTCTTCTACTATCTTCTATTGATCCTCTACCAAATTCGAAGCGTCGCATGTTGCCTGGGTCTTAGCTACTGCTTCCTCATTCCTGCGTTTTTTCGCCAGCTGTGCCATCGACAGTTTCGCCTCTTCCTTCTTCCGCTGCATGACGAACTTCTTGCTTCCACCATGGAGCCAACTGTAGCGTGCCACTCTGGTGGCCAAGACTCAAGGACTGCGAAAATTACATCATCGGTCACCAAATAGGGTAGCTCACGCCACATCTTCATAGGGTCCTTCCATGCCCTAATGAAGACACGGTGGAAGTCTGCTTTGAACTCCATGAAGCTCTGCAGACTGTTGTAGACGTGGACGATAATTGCAGCTTGCAATTAATCCCCATTCTGATATTCATCTCCATGAGCACCCAAAATATTTTGCTTTCCCTTATCCTTTGTGCATCACTAGTTGCCCATAGCCAAGCGTACTTCACTGCCTCTAGAAGGTCCTGCACGATCGTGGGGAACTGGCTATCTTTGGGAAATTCCCATGCCACCAATACTATTGAAAACATAAGCCATGCATAGTGAAATGTTTTTCCCTGCTCCTGTGCCTCGCGGCAGTTCCCAGGGAACTCACCACATAGATAGTTTTCCAAGTTAAACTGGACCCCTTCTGCGCATTACATTGCTAGTGCAACCACCGGCGCGGGCATCTCATCCGAGTGACATTTTTTCATCACCTTACCTACCAATATTTGCGTCACAACCTTGACTGCAGGGTTGTTGATGCTAGAAATGGCGTACCCTCACTTCTTATTCTCCAGTTTAAATTTCTTTTTCATGGCCTTTGTGATGGCCAAATCATCACTCTTCCCTTCTGAAATGTTCATTGGGTCCTCCCTTGCACAAGGGAGCCGTGTAATCTTGTGAATCAGATGGTCTGTGATGGGGATGGGCTCCTCCAGCCACAAGCACCCATCATGTTCCAAGCAGAGTAGCTACCTGATGACAAAAATTATCACTGGGGTGCGATGGTAATGCGACACCCAGAGCAGGTTTAGTAACCCTACTTTCTCTACAACTCTTAGCCATTTGCGTGGATCTAACTCTATTATCCCAGCTAGCATGTCTTTCTTCTGGTGCATTAGCTACACGGTCGTGAGATGCGGGAACTTCTTGTGATCCGTGAGGTCCCAATCCTCAAATTTCAAGACGAGAAATCATCCCAAGTGCGCTCCTTAAAAATAATGTCATCTGGGAGTAGCGGAGTTTTTAGAGAGCTCTTGCTCTCATCTATATCTTTGGGCACCTTTTCTTTACCCTTCTGCGGAGGAACATATGCAGGCAGTTTGGTGAGAGGGTCCATACCCTGGGTTTCGACTTCTATCTCTACATCCTCCTCCTCAACCAGGATTTCTTTGAACTCTTCTTCCTCATCGGCCTCCAAATTGATAGCCTTCCCCTTTTATTCCATGGTGAGCTTGGTCCTCAACGTATTTCTAGGTGATACGTGCAATGGTACCATGTCTTGATTGTCTTTCTTGGGTCTCGACGTGCGCGGTGATTTAGGGACCTCAGCGACTATCCCGATGCTCTCTGGGGCTTCCACTTTCGTAATTTCCTGCGCATCTTCCTCAGCGATCCTTGCTCCGGTATCCATGGCTTCTTCGGGTGCTACCATAGTACGATTCCACAATTCTCTCAATGTCTTGGGTAATTACTCAAGCAACAAATTCACCTTCAGAAGATCGAACAAGTCTCGGTTCATGAATATCTATGCGCGCAACAACTTAGTCTTGAAATTGCCAAGTGTTGTTTGTTGGACATCCCTTTGTAATTTATAGCACCTTTTGAATTTGAATTTGATTGTCCCCCCCACATTTGGTCCATTAATGCTTGATTGGCGAAATATTTTCAAGAATCTAGCCCATAAAGTTCACCTTAAATGCTTGCTGCCCGCTCTATTTGGTCTCAAACCAAGCATCACATAGTGAATAGTGACTGTAATGGTCACTTTACAGCTGACCTTCACGGTAGCTCAGCTACCCTCGCGCTATCACGGACCGTGTGACACTTTGCTACTGTGCGCACTCCTGACATCGCGCAGTCTTCGGGAAGAGTAGTTTATAGTCCCGTGCCTCCTTTCAGCTACATGGAGCACTAATATTGTGCTTTCATCGGCTAGTCAGGTGTTCGGGCCACCTATGTATCTTCAAAAAAATGGCATTCACTTTTCCTGGGAAGGGCTCTCAATTTAACTTGACCAACTGTACCGCGCCTCCATCTGTAATCTCCTTAATAACATATGGCCCTAACCAATGCATTTTGAATTTCCTTGGGAATTTATCAAACTTACTATCATACAACAACACCAAATCGTTTACCTTGAATGTGAGCAGCTTAATATGTCGATTATGCCAAGCCTTTTCGCGATGCTTTTGGACTTGCTGGTGGAATCTAGCCAAAAATCATTCTTATTCGAGCTCTTCCAGCTGTGCAATGCGTAGACTAGGCACGATGTATTCCATAGGCATTATAGCTTCCACTCCATAGATAAGCCTAAAAGGCACATGTACCGTCAACTTCTTGCATGTCATTCGATAAGCCCATAACACTGCAGGTATGTGTAGGTCCCAATCACTTCGCTGTGCATTGCATACCTTGGTCAGTGCATTGCATACCTTGTTGAATGCTTCTGTGTGTAGAATATTTTGCACGATTTCTCTTCCTGCATAATCTCTTCCTAAAATTAAGAGTCATTTACAAGGTCGTCCCCCCAACACATGCTTATTGACCATGTATTTTAGCACGAAGTTCGTGTGCATCTACATAGATTATGGCTCTTCTCCATAGGCCTGCGTCCACTTGGTCAGATGCACGCACGGATCATCCTACCCATCATACTTGTCTGTTAGTCGCACCTTAGGCTTCCAAAATCGTGTGCACATCATTCTCCTACATTCACGCCAATCATCAAATCTTCCTTTGTGTGTACCCCACCATCTCGCGATCATAGCGCACAGTACCCAGTCCAAGGCCTGGAAGCATTTATTTTTAGGCACCTCTCTTTCAAATGAATCCAAGAAGGTCTCTACCTCATTTAGACCATCATAAGTAAGCAAATATCTTACTTTTGTTGACACATAATGCAACGACCTTGTCATCCTATTGCAGTTCAACTTAGTTACTTCGTGTAATCGATTCTGCCATCATTCTACTTCTTCGTCGGAATCTGAAGTGTAGGAACTCTCACACTTCCATGTAATCTGCTCATCTGTGGTGGAATTCACCCGGTCTTGGTGTCACGCTATTATCTTGTAGATGTAGTCCAGATCATCATCACTTTCATAGTCGTAGATAGGCTCCGTATAGTGAGATCCTTCAACAGGGTCCAGGGGTATAATTATGCGTAGTGACTTCTCAAAAATCATCTTTTGATTCTTCAGATTGATTACCCCATTTCCCAGTCAATTCCTAGGAGCGCGAGGCAGGGATTGCTGTCATCAACAATCTCTATCACTTCAAAATCAGCTAGCGTGCTCGCTCCCTCAATATCCACAGTGACTCCTTGCAATCGCCCCATGGGTATTATTTTCTGTTGGTTCACCATCCTTAGTTGAATTGGAGACCACCGTAGCGTAGGTCTTCCCATTCGCTCCCATGTCTGTTTTGTTAGAACATTCACATTCGATCCCAAATCCAAGATGACTTGATCCATCTCATATTCTCTGATCTATGCGGTTAGCCTCATTTCTCATCCTGTCCTTGTTTTATGCTTTCAAATATTACAGACTACGCACGGTTCTCCTGGTGTGATCCTAGCGCATCTGTTGATGAGTTCCTGTAACCCTTTCACAGCCTTACTGTTGCATAGTAACTTCATATAGGTATCCAGGAACGTTGTAACCATAGATGGGTCCATTTCTAGCTCCTGTTTATCTTTGTTTCCTGAAGTGGAGGCATCAACGAGGCTCTTCGTGCATTTCACACACCATACTTCTTCACGCACTTCTAGTCGAACCATCCTATCTTGTTTCAAATTCTACATCTCAAGGCACAAATTCTTCAGCTGCACGTGGATCTACTAAACTCCTAGGTTAGGATCCTACATCAGGGTCTCATGTAGCCTCATAACAATCTCTAATGCCTATGCCTGAGTCATTATCTTCTGCTGCGATAGTGCATCTCCTTAAATGTGGTAGTAGCAAAGCTACAAACCACTCGTGATGCTGTCCATTCATCATATTCATATTGGCTTCACGAATTGTACATTTCAGCCTCTAATCTAGCTCCCAAGGAGTCTTACCTGGTAGCATTGTAATCTCTTTAAATCTAATGATTGATTGCACTTCATATTTAGGTATGCTAAATTCTCTATTTAGCAATGCTTGGATATCCGCGACTCTCACATTCGGGTTATCATTGGAGTACTTAATATACCAGGTCAGTGCGTGATCCTACATGGTGCTAACCAGTGTCGCCTTCTTTATATGGTCATCTATAACACCTTGCGCTTCCCATACAACCCTTACAACGAACCAGAATTGGTACGGATCCTCATTTCCCAAACCTTTAAACACAGGAAACTTCACTGTGCTTGCCATATTGAATCACGGTGGTGGTGGAGTTGGTACGGGTGAAGATGGAGGTGATGGCGGTGAAGCCAGTGGTGGTGTGGGTGGAGGTGGTATTCGTAGAATTCTTTTCCTTATCATATGAATGGCACTTCATGGAGAAACATTCACGATCTCTTCCTTATTTCCTCGTGGAGGTGAAATCAAGGGGCTATTTTCTGGACCCTTATTTCCTTCGTTCCTATAAACCTTTCTACTTTGCGTAGCCCTGAACACCAAGGTAACTGCATAACCCTCTTTTTGAAAAATATCATTTTAATCCAAGTATTCAAAGACTTTATGTACTTACTTCATGTTCCTTTGAGAAAGCGTCGCTTTGCCTCGCTGTAGCTGACTGAGGTATCAACCGCAAACTCAGTAACAAATCCTCCTATAATACGATCGAGCCAATGATCAATAGTGCGCGTGATCTTATCCTCCGATGCTTCCAACTTTCACACTAACTCTGGGGTCCACACAATAGGACCGTCAAGTTTCCACCTTCCTTGGCTATTTGCTAGCTTCACAATCCACTCGTATAGCTCAATAGGGAAGGACACGAAGAAGATTTCATGGATCTCTGTATATGGGTAGCTGTGTAACCATTCTTCTTTTGACAGTCGTGGGTTTCTGTTCTTCTGCGTCGCGAACTCGTGAATTCTTCTATCCAACCAGCCTTCGATTTCTTTCTTAGTTGGATTCCAATGATACGACATCAAACATCTCTATGCAGATTCCGGTCCCAACAATGGAAACATTTGTTGGCTTATGGGGGCTTGACCCAAGTTCAGAGTTATTTAGCCAAACAAATCCCTATGCTACTGGTCCTTTTGGCATTAGCCTATGGAGCGTGGGCTGAAGTCTCACTTGAAGCAGTATGGGGGGATGTTGGAACCAATTTTCCGCACCCTTGAGATGTCTGTGATGTCAGTTTAGTCCAACTATGCTTGTCTTCACACAGGTCGATTCGTGCATTGTTCCAACCTTCAGTACCTTTGCGATCTGTTACAATAATCTTTCGCATAGCCCTAACTAAGGGCTAAGATGATTTTGTGCTGCTATGGTAGCAGACTCCACTATTTCCCCAAACTACACCACATATCTTACTTATCTTCAGATCTCAGTTAACTTCACGTAAACATATATTCTATCTTGCATTCACTTAATCAATACAATTATACACGTTTGCACATCATATAAGTATTAGAAGTGAGTTTCATACCCAAGATAACAGATGCATAAAACAAGAAATAAATACACATAAATGATAGGAAACTTCTCTTTATTAATACTTCCAACTGTTACAGACTCAACTTGCCTTGCGCACTTAGCTGCAGGGGTCCGCGCACTCAGGTGCAGACTACTAGGCCTCTGCAAACTTAGCTGCAGAGCCTTCTCCTACTCTATGACCCAAAACTAGACTTTACACTTCAGATCTATCTCGCACACATCATATGTTCTTCATTTTTATTATGCTATCGAACTACTTAGAGCCTCGCTCTATTTATACAATCCCATGGTCCACGGACCATGTGTAGATCTCTACAACCAACATTACAATAACAAAATTAAGGGCTGACAACCCTATGAATCTTTAACAAACTACACGCTCCACACCCACAAATTGCAAAGTCTTTACATCGGAATTACAAAATTGATCAAAATCTGGGCTCTAAGCCCCAAAACTTCCCTTGGGGGATCCCATGCCCAACAGAAACTGATAACAAACAAGAAGCTTAAGCATATGAAATATAAAAGAGAAAATTTGGTTTGAGCAATTCCACCCTTTTTATTAGCTGCATTTTCCAAAGACAAGAAACTTCCTCAAAACCATAATTTCCATTAGAATTTTCATCAAATTCTTCAGATATTGGTTTCCATTGGAATATTTGTGTTTTCTCCTTTTTTATTTTTATTTTGGCATGCTTCAACATATTTTCTTGTCTTCTTCACTGCTATATTCTATCTCACTGCATCTGTTACACATCATTTTGTCACTGTCCCTGTACTCCCCGTTCCTTGATCCCGGAGGACCTCTACAGTGAGCCCTACATGCTTTCCCTTCATGAAGAAACCCCCATTGTGTCCCTCTCCATGAACATATCAATTCCCTTTTGCACCATTTCCCTTGAAACTTCTGTTTTGCCTAGTTTACAAGACCAACGCTAATGGCCCTTGTCTTCCTCACACTGATGTGCAGAGATTAACACTATCCCTAGCACCGATCGAAGCGACTGAGCTATGTTCCAGTCGTGCTGGTCCTGTTATGGAAAGTTTTTTAAATTAAGACCAGAAGCTTCCAGCTCTAGAAGCTTCGTAATGGAAGTTTGGTAAATGGTTTGGCTAGATGGGGCTGATGATATCAGTTTGGGATCCTTTCCCCTATAATGATGGAACTACCACAAGGGATAAGACCTTCTCCCATGGGAATAGGATCCATATCCCATCCATCCATTTGATATAAACCTCCCTTCTTCCCAAGCACAAGCTAGTGTTGATGTTGGTGTGCTAGTGCTATTTTGGTTTGGAATAAACAAGCAAGCTATTCATAGTTGTAGCTCTCTAGTTGTGTGAGAGAGAAGTGTGATTTGGTTTGGAGTGAAGCCTAAAGGGAAGAGCCTTAAAAATATTTTGATTGAGGTCATCATGGAATGCTAGCAGAAGTGAGTGGGAACTTGGTCTTGTCAGAGGAGAACAACAACATCAAGAAAATGGTTGTAATCTCTACTTGATTCAATATATATGCAACTATCAATTGATTTCCTACACGATTTTTCATCTTACATATTCACGTCTTAATGTTTCTTGAATTGTTAAGTAGGTTGAATTACAATTTTCCTATTATCACGGTTGTTGTTTGCTGTTGTTTACTTGTTTCAGGTGTTTGAAGAAGGAAGCGAGAGATAGCTGGAGCGAGTGAGCAAGGACATCATCAAACATGATAAGTGTACTAAGAGGTAGGCCCTCTTAATTGGTTCTAACCTAAGGAAATCTTCCATAGAATGTATTAGTTGTGGCTAGACCCATTATCGGGGTAGAGGAATTTGTTTGTGTCCGCACTTATAATTTTACTTCAACACAACATCATTTGCATTGCTTAGACTAAAATCACCAGTTTCGCTATCACCAGAAAGTTTCTCATCATTTGTGGTATATTTTTTCACCAAAATGAGTCATAACATCTTCTTCCATGTAATTGACTGGATGATGTGGAGTGCGTTCATCATTTTTATAGTACTTTGCTTTATAATTTCTCAATGTATGTGTTATAATGTTATAATCATCATCATCACGTGAATCTGCACAGTAAGTTGGCTGGTGACCTATAAATATTTTATCCTCCTGTCATTATTTTTCCCCTATCTGTCTTCTATTACCAGTGATAATCTTTACTGCATAGATGGAAGTATTAGAGAAAAATAGTAATCTCAATCATGTTCAAGAATTTTCCTGGGAATTTTGCTTGTTTTCACTAGATCTTTAGTTGTAGATTTCTTGTAGCCAATGTAGCTTCCAATAATAACCAAGGGCACGAAAATTCCAAACCATGAAAAAGCATAAAAAACATAGTCCCAAAAGGTACAACAACAAAAAATTTCTCATCCCAGATCAATGCATTAAGTACAAAGAAAATGCAGAAAACGATTCCAAGAAACATGAAAGCAGTCTTTGGTGTGTTTCTCTTCCATTCTCCACCCTTGAACATTTTATATTAACGGATAGAATAATAACCAACAAAAAAACCCATGAACGCTCACAATAAAACCATAATTATCATCAACCTCACCACGGTTGGAAGTAGAAAGGAAACCAAGCATAGAAAATAACATTGTAACAAGTGTTATTGCAAAAAAAACTAAACACTTGTTCCAAGATATATAGAAAGCAAGCTCGAATGGGTTGAGGGTGCATTTAGGTTGAAACAACTACTTAGTTGGAGTTCTTTGCACTTTTATATTTGTAGGCTTAAAACCATCCTCAAGATATTCACTTGTCACACAGATGTCTATAATTTGTATGTCCACTTTTGGTAGTTCGAATTTCTATGTCCTAGAGAGACTGTAAACTTTCTTTGCATTTCTAGACAAATATTGAACCAAATTCATCACTTCTTCCTACTCAATTGGTTCTGTAGTTATGGTAAACATATATGATCCTCCATACCTTGCCTTAAGCTCTTCATAGTTTCCAATGCATCGTAAAATCCCGACTTTGTTGAATCCGTGCTCTCTTTCCAGTGCATTTCTTCCGTAATCCACCTAATTACTTCCATTCTTCACAAAACCCATGTTCCAGATTTTTCAATTTCACCTTTGTTTGCGTAAAATCTGTGCCTAAAGTTCACTGTGTGAAAATTACCACAAAATTTTGACCCAAGTCTATCACACAGTTGTAGAATCTTTGTGCAATTTGGATCAAAACCACTACATCATTTCATTGATTTACCATTCAAAAATTTTGGGACCCTTGCAATATCCTCAGAACTGAACTCCTATTTTTAATGGAATCGAAGTAGAATATTAAGTTCTCTCCAAATTTTGACATTATTTCACACTTGGTCAAATAACTCCAGAAAAAACAATGTCAACACATGGATAAACTTACTGGACAAGGACGAGACCTGGAAAAACAACTTCAAGAAAATATGTGTTAACCAAAGAAAAGATAATATCAACACAATTACAAAACCATGGGAAATGATGGTATCTACGTAAGAAAATCACAACTAAGGATTTTCCATAGCTGTTGTTAGCATTTTATCCAGTCTTCAAAAAATTCTTTCTCGATTTCTCGAAAAACCAAGAGTATAGGGTCTGATTTCTATACAATCATATTAGGAGAAAAAAAAACACAACAACCCTCTGCATTATAGCCACTGTAGACTTAGCCACTGAGTTCTCCTTTGAAACAATTGTCATTTCCATTGAGAAGATGAGATGCCCTACATCTCGGACATGGCCACCTAAGAATTGTTTTACCACCCATCACCTTACATGCTAGAATTAATCCCTGTGTTCTCACCGAAGGCATAAGTGGATTTGGGGGGTGGTTCACATTGTAAATGGTTTTTTTTGGGGGGGTGCCAAAATTCACCAAATAATGCCACATGTGATAGGATGATTTTCTAAAAATAAGATTTTGGACCCCCTAGCTGTTAAACTTCTGTAAGCACAGGGGGTCCGCAGTTGAACTTAAGTTGTTGATCTCTCATCACCCACGTCCTCCATTAAAAGTTGCAAGGGATTTATTTTAATTCATATATGGAAGTTATCTCACATATACCAAATGACAAGGTTTTAAAGTGCTTATATATATTCTTTCATATATATTTCATTAACTCATAATGCACTGCACCCCTTGTAGGCTTCTCCCTGGCTTTGATGTCTGTGGCCATAAGCGTGGTTTATGAATTGGCGTATTCAATGGAGTGTTGGCTTGCATGATTGTTGGTCATATGTGCTACCTCAATCTATTGAATTTGTTTATTGGTGAACGCTGCCTTTGTGATTAGGCTTGACCCAAACTTTTTATAACATAACTTTAATTTTAAATAAGTATTTTCATAAAAATATACAACTATATTTTTATAAAAATAAAATTATTATTATAAAAAAAATTAATAAATCATTCAAAATCATTAATAAGTATATATCTGAGCACTTAGCTAAGAAGGAAATTGGAATTTTTTGTAATTTCCTTTTGTAGCTTTCTTTGGTGTAAGAAATAGCTACAACATTAGCTCCAACTGGGGACTGCGTCCCCCCTATGGGACACAAAGAACTATTAGACCAGCTGCCTTAAGTGTTGGGCATGGAGTCATACCATAAAACCATCAACCATTCATCTGCAATCATGTAAAAGCATAACTAATCCACATGAATCAATCATGTCATTTGAATATCCTACAACTGCACAATAAACCCTATAACTCTGAATTGAAACCATGCTGAAATTTGAAAACTGTACACTGTTCCAAAATTTGGCAAACTACAAACTTATTTCTTATTTCAATATCCTTGTTTCAAGTTTCATTTATTCTGGAATTTTTTTTTTAATTGTAGCAATATCATCTACAATATGCTTTACTGAAACTTTAAATCAACCCATATACTTCACACAAAAACTGAATAATCTACTACTCACTGAATATGGAAATAAATAATTCAATCCCACTTAACCTTTACTTAACTGAACTGAAAATATGCATTGTTAGGTGTAATCAAATTTCCAGTGTAACCATGTGGGAAGTGGATTAACTGGAATATCACTTTGTATGTAGCTGAAGATGTAAAATTGTTTTACAATATGAAAGACAAACTCCATAGGTAACTGATACTTACAACTGAAATTTGGAAGCTACATCGTCTATAAGCTTCCGATCACAGTAGATATGAAGATAAATATGCTACTGAATGCTACCATCGCTATGAACAAGAAAAACATGCAGCTACATGCTATTATCATAGCCAGAGATGCACTTATCATTTTGAACCAGCAGAATATGGAAACCAGTGGAATCACCATATGACAAAGTGGAGTCACCAGGTGAAAACAATGTAACCAATATCAATTGTCTAGTCTTTGTTCACCAGCTATTGATGGTGCTGGACCCGCAAACATGTCAGGGGATCTCCCTGGTAAGAAGTCCCAACTAGACCTTAGACCCTTTGGTGTAGGAGTCCCAGTAGTGGGTCGTACGGTATTGCCTTGATCGCGGTTGCACTTCGAGGAAAGTAAGATGTCCCAGTTGCTAGCAAGGGTGTGACATATGAAGAAAGTCAAGGAAGGTGCATGAATGGTTCCAACACATGGAGGGTGAGGTGAGTGCACCCCTTGGAAACCTGTGAAAGCACAGATTTAAGAAGGGAAAACACGAGAAAATATGCATCACAAATTGGAAGGAAAGTAAGCTAGCAATATAAAGTGATGGTTAAACCAACAACACATTTAAGTAAGATTCATACATACATATAAAGAAAGAGTCTATACACACATGCATAAGAAGACAGATACATATATCATTTAGAGTAAACAAGAGAGCTGAAATACTATATGACATATGCATGAAATGTGTTGGCTCTGTTATATTAAGAAGTGAAAGTTCCAGTCATACAATACAACCATGACCAACCACTAGTTATGACAAGATAATGTTACAGTCACTGCCGCCTGCTCCTCTAAAGATATATACTAGCTCTTCCTAGTGGAGAAACCACGACTCGTTACAATACTCTCCAAGCTTTCTCTAAGATACTCCTATCAGAAGCTTGGCTGAGAAAAAGCCTCTACAATGAGTTATGAGAGACTATATATAGCAAAGGGTGGGGTGGCCCTTGAGATTCCCTTTTGTGATTTTTCATCTACCCTCATGACTCTTCATCTACTCTATGATTGTTATATCTAACTATCGACACTTGAACTTCCACTTGGAAAGACGTTATATACAATCTGCACATGTACCCATGTGAGACAAAATAGGCTTGATAAATATATGCACGACATCACTATGATTCAAACAACTATGGGAAGACCAGCTCTTCAACATCCTCATGATGGTCAATGGTGGAAAACTAGTGCCAAGCTTGGTAATCTGCGAAGGTGTCCATGGTGGAAAACATATTTATGGAAACAAACTCTTGTCTCCATTACATACAGGTACACTTCTCTAGCTCCTCTGTCCAACTCATCTAATAACATGCACATAGTTGTCTTGAGTGTGGCCAGAGCAATGAAATACTGATGCATGGTGTCTACACTGATCACCAAGTCTACATTGGTGGCTATGTGTATCAACTAGTCAAAGTACGAGTCAAGCTCTAGTTGAACTTGTGCCTTTGTCTTTGCCTCGGTGAGTGTACCAATAGATGGGATCGCATGTGCACACACAAAAACATCCATACTCTTTGTTACACTGAAATTTGTCACCATGACTATCTGCAGTTAATATGGCTCCATCAATAGTCATATTGTCCTCCTTGTCAAGCCTCATACCTCTGCTCTTCATGTCAAACTTCAAAAAGAGAGAAAGTCACTTAAAAACATGTTTATCTCTGGGCACGCAGGTTCTCTCTACCTTTCCTGCGTGTACGCACTCCAAACTCATTGTACCTGCGTACTTGTACGCTCTGTAAGCCAAAGGATGGGTGCGTACCCATGTAAAGGTCAAAAGGCGTGAGTTTCATCTTAAAAAAGTTACTTGTGGTCACTTCTAGAGCCTTCTAGAAGAGTGTTTGACATGCATTGAGCACCTCCAGATGGTTCATGCATCCCTATGATAGAGGAACTTATCCCATCAAGAGAGGAGTTGCCCCATCCAAAAGAGGGAGTATCCCATTGATGTTGGAACTGAATAACTTCCTCTAGAACACTATAAATACAAGCATTGGGCCAGAGGAGGAGAGGTTGAAAGTTGAACATTCCAAAGGGTAGATGCTGCTAGAATTAGGACTTCCATTGTTAACTTGTGAGGAGAGATTACCATCCTTTCTTGTTGCCATATTGGAAGTGGGTGAGCTTGTCAAAGTAGAGGAAATCTCTTGTTGGACAGTGGGAGGAGCTTGCACAACACCAAGGCTCAGGTTGTAATGGTTCCTTTTTTGTTTCCTTAATACAAATAAGTCCATTCTTCTCAATGATTTGTTGTTAATGAATTATTTCATGTACTCCTTGGTCTATGTGATGAATATGCTTTGTTTTATGAAATATTCAGGTGTTATGTAATCATTTGACTGTTAGTGTATGCAGGTCTTAAAGTGAAGGAGGAGCTCATCTGGATCAGCAAGGCTGGACTGCTACAACAAGCGTTGGATTTGAGGTAGGATCGAATAACACTTGGTTTCTCATAGAATAATGTATGTTTAGAGAAGGATTGCTCTTGTTTGTATTGTTTGTCACTAGAGAGTCTTAGACTCCTAGGGAGGTTAGTTTTGTCTGCAAAAATAACTCTTTCCGCATATCAAATTGGCGACTCCACTGGGGAATCCATTGATGTGATTGATTTTTCCTTTGAGCATTACTTTGATCTGAAAAGAGTCTTGTTTCTTTTGTTTTTTGGTTGCTTGACTGTTTTTTTGGGTGGCTTAGCTTAGAGTCGAGTTAGAACTTAGGTTTTCTTTATTTTACAGTAGTACGCACCCTCTGCGTTAGACATAGTGCGTACTTGTACGCACTGTATCTGTGTACACAGAGCGTGCACGCACCCGGTTAAACAGGCTACCTGCGTACCCTGTTAAAATTAAGAAAATTCCAATTTTATCCCTCTTTTCCCTTTAGATTTTGTTTTTCTTAGTCTTTATTGCCCAGATCCACTGGTTGACTGTCAAAAATCTTCACCTATACTTTTTCCATTAGTGTCGAAAGTTTTAGTGAAATTCCTTGAGATTTTAGCATTAGGGTTTGGTTTTTATATTGGTCCTGTAGTGACTTTGGGTTTAGAAGTCGCAAAGCCTTAGATATCTCTAGTTTTGTCAGTCTTCTTGAGTCGGACCAGTCGTAAAGTCTACCCGCGTGAGCGACCTATCTTTGTGTTGCCTCTTTGCAAAATTTCAATATATCTTGTTCATTTAAAGTTGTGAATTTCATTTTCAAAAAGAACAAAAAGAGATTGAGTTTTTGTTTTGATTAGTTTGTGATTCTGCATAAACTAGTCCTTGGATTGATTTTTGCCAAGTAAAACATCCCAGAATCATCCTAGTAAGCTTTTGCTTCTTAGATCGATTTGTTAAGTGTAAGGTTAGATGTATTTCCTTTGATTTTCTTTTGAGTGATTTTTTATAGATTCTCATAGATCTTGAAATTGCTTTGATTAGATTAGTTTTACATGCTTTTATTAAATAGGAAAATATCAACGATCTCCTTTGCGATATTTTCTTTAGAGTAACATTTGAAATCTTTGAAAGAGAAAGGAATTTTTTTGTGAAGTAGAGAGTGGTCATGTTTTGTGTGCTCTGAAAGATAAAGAGAATTGTTTCTTTGATTGTCTTTTGAAAAAGTTGTTTTATTGAAAAGATTGCATTCTCTCAACTCTCTTAATTAGAACATTCATTGAAAAGAGAAAATTATCAAATCATCTTAGGTGCATCTTTTAGAGAATTGGAGTCGAGTCTATACACCATCAAGTTTCATCTGCATTACCTTTGTCTTAAAGAACAACCATTAAAATCAACGCTTAAAGTAAAATTAACTTAGAAATTTTATTTTCTAGGGCTCTGAAGCACCAACATAGATTAGGCTAGTGTCTTGGAGTAGGTGAGTAGTTAACTCTCCAAGACTATTAAACCAAACAAGTAGCTTATCTTGTGATAGAATAAATCCAGCTGTTACATTTGTATTCTGGGAAAGCTCCTCTTAAAGGAGAAGCACGAGCTCGTGTCCGAACCAGTGAGGGGATCAATCCTCCCTCGTTGGGAACGACGCCAGACACGCACGTATTACAAACGGTAAACCTCAATTATTGAGGAGCCAGGGGATCACTTATCGGTAAACCTTGGATTGACCATTGTCAAGGATCCGGTAAGGGGATTGAGCTTGTTACTCTGCCCTTGCGTGCTGTCGGAGTGTAGACTGTTCCCCCAGGTATATTTGTTGCTGTTGGTAACCTTAGTGGCCATAATCTTAGGGTTCTACCCAAGGTGACGGTGGTGGGAAGATCCCACTGTACCTGGAGCAGACGTCGGCTAGACTCACTTGGATTTTCTGGGGGGTTCACTTCACTCGAGACGGTTAAAGTGGAGGAACTTGGTCCAGTCTATTCATTAAGCAGGTTGCCGGGGTAACTGTTCCACCCGCTTTTTTCTGTACTGAATCCTACGAGGTTGGATTTCATCACCAACTAGTGTTTTTGGTCCGGAAGCTACTGTTTGTGTTTGGTTTGACGCCCTAGATTCTTTAGGCGTGTGTTTCAAAATTGATTGGTTCTTTAGCGACTTTAGGTGTTTTTCTTGAGATTTTACTTTGATTTCGTGTGTAGTAGTAAAAAGTCTTTAGCTGTGGCTGAACCACCGAGACGCTCCCGTAGACTTCGGGGCGAGTCTCCTGAAGTTGTTTCCGTGGCCGATTTATTGAGGCAAGCCCGTAGATTACGAGGTGAAACTCCTAAAGAGGTCGACCTCATCTCAAAGGATTAAAACTTCTTGTCTCTCCTGGTGGCACTAGATTGCTTTCACCTGAAGAAGGAGAATCTTCATTGGTAGTTCATTTGGATTACCAAGGTTTAGAAACAGGATACAATCCTGAAGCTGTTGAGATTTCTGAACTTACTAGTAGTGTTGCATCTGCCGGTGATATAGGTGAAGAGCCTCAAATATCCGAACCTGTTACTCCATCTTCTAGTGTTCACGGTTCACCTAAGGTAGAAAGAGTCATTACTGAAGATCTCCCCTCTGGTTTAATTTCTATT
>APFE031722669.1:80079-92857 GCA_000404065.3 Pinus taeda
AATATTCCTAATGCAAATCCTATTCCAGGTTATCCTAGATATCCTCCTCCTGGGGCTGGTTTAGTGACCCCAAGTTTTCGAGATCCTAATCGGCAATTGCCTTTTATCGCAACTTTGGATTTACCAGACTTGACGTGTCCTACAAATGATCCAATCAGTTATCATCCATATTGGCCGTCAATGCCTAACAAGTTGCCCAGTGACATACCTAAGTTCAAAGGTAAGCCTGGAGAGGACCCTTCAAATCATGTGATGACTTACCATCTCTGGTGTGCATCAAATTTGATCTTGGATGATTCGATCCGTTTACGTCTTTTTCAGCGAACGCTCATTGGTCTCGCGGCCAAGTGGTACATTGAGTTACCACGGGCCTCTTTTTACAACTTTAGTCAGTTAGCCACGTCTTTCTTAACTCATTTTTCAGTTTCCGGTCAGATATGATAACGGCACGAAATTATTGACTTCACTGAAGCAATCAACGTCCACCTATATTTCAGATCACATTCATGAGTGGAGACGTCGACAAAGGTTAGTGAAGGTCTTTATTCCGGACCAAATCTTAGCTGAATGGTTTGTCAAATCATTGTTACTGAAGATTACTGAGATGTGGCTAAGGCTGGTGTAGTTACTGAAGAGCAAGTAATTGCTTAGGCTCAGTACCTTGACTTGGTTTATACTCAGTCAGGTACTTTACATGAGAAGATCCCAGATCTTCCTAAGTCAAATCAAATCGCTTCTCCGCCTTCGGGATCTCATGCCGCTGATGGTATGATCGGTACGGTGAACACTAAAAGTAAGAAGAAATCTTCCAAGACTTCTTCTCCCATAATCAACCTACCTGATTCCCCGACAGGTGAATCTTCTCCTCCCGAACTTTCCACCGATATTCACGTCGTAGAGACATCTATGGTCAAATCAAAAACCGGTGGAAAGAAGAAAGGAAAGAAGAAAAATAAAACAGATAAAGCTCCTAAGGAGAAATCAGAAAAGTCGGAAACCAACGACGAAAAGCGCAAGCCCAAATATCCTTGTCTTATATGTGAAAAAGATCATTATACCAGGGATTGCCCACATCGGGCTGAGGTTGTGAAAATAGTCAAAGGTTCCGAGACTCCTGCTGTTTTGAAAGATCCCTTTCCAAAGCAAGAGTCTAAAACTAGCATTTGCACTTAATGTTGCAAAGGAAACGTCGTAAGGCATAGTGTGGAGGAATATTGAAATGTATTGTCTCTTATGTTGTTTAGGGTTGGTGTTGAATGCATTAAATATTCATTGATGGAATTTCCTTTTTCAAGTGCATTCTTCAAGTAGTGTATGGAAGACTTTTTTTTAGAAAATGTTAGATCTCTTCCATGTGTGGTGCCATGTGAAAAATGGATGATGGAAACCATCTTCTCGAGGCTGGTTTGGAAGGTTTTTATGGAGAATACAAAAGAGAGATCAATACAAATTTCATCACCAATAACCAAATCAGAGGACTTTATTTGACTTTATTTTGCAACAGTTCATTCCTATATTGTCATATGGTAAGTCTCTATCTTTTGTTCCCATGTTTATATTGTACAGGTGTGATTAAATGCTTGAGATTGACAGGTTCTTACAAACTTAGATCTATTCTCTAGACTTCAATCTATATTCGAGATGTTGGGTTTTTACAGAAATTGATTGAGTCATAACAGTTGTTGCATTCATTCATGTAATCTTATAGGCATGCAGTTCATTATTATAGTAACAAGTGTTCATTGCTTGGCCATAATGTTTGAGTTTTCACTAATATATTGAGTCACAACAGTTGTTGCATTCATTCATGTAATCTCATAGGCATGCAGTTCATTATTATAGTAACAAGTGTTCATTGCTCGATCATAATGTTTGAGTTTTCACTAATATATTGAACTGTGATTTTAACTTTTAAAGGCTTGTTGTGGTAGATGAGAAGACCCAAGTTTCATTTTTTTAGAGTTGGATAAAGAGCCACCTTGAAGATGGAAGCAGGATATTGAAAAAACCAGTTCTGTTAGTATAGGAAATCTTACAAAGACCCATGATTTCTCAGGGTAGTGGCAAGACCCAAATCCCCCATCTTCAGAACGGAACCATGTAAAAGTACGATAAGAGTTTGTTCAATTGGTTTAACCATAAGCCAGAAAGCATCTTGTAGATAGGAATACCAGAAGGGATGGTTTAAATTTGATAGAGTCGAGCTAAAAAACTGATAAGCATTAATTTCACATTCATATTCAACCATTAACATCATATATATATATTTTTGTTAATATTCGACACATGCAGGCACAATATAAGGATCAGCTGACTGCTGATTTTGAAGGGGAGCCTGGTTGGGAAGGCAAAAATGACTGTTGATTTTGAAGGGGAGCCTAGTTGGGAAGGCAATAATGCAGCAACTTTCAAGATGACCATCATAAGGACGTTGCAGGGGGAGTTTCAAATCTCAAACAGTTATGGACCCAAGAAAGCTACATAAGTCTTGAACGTGATGGGAAATTCCTACTAAACATCCTACTCTTACATTGTTGAGAAATAGTAGCCAACGGGGCCTTCCATGATTTTACTTTTTGGTCTCTCGGGAACACCGAAGCACTTTCATTACAGAGAATGATTTCGTTTTACTAGCCAAGCACGGGATAAATGCTATCAGAGTTGCTGTTAGATGGTGGATTGCAAGTGATCCAAAAACTCCTACTCCTTTTGTTGCAGGATCTCCAGCTTGTCTCGACATAGCCTTCTCGTGGGCACAATAAGTGAAAACCGGCCTTCATTCTGACAATTTTCAATCCTGAAAATAGAAAACAATCAGAAGTCAAGATAATGGACAATAAATTAATTAACTTTTTGGAAACAATGCTACAGGAAACATGACATTAAGGTGATTATCGATCTCCATGCTGCTCCAGGCTCACAAAACGGTGATGAACACAGTGGCACCAGAGATGGATTTATAGGATGGCCTGAGTCGCAAGAGAACATCGACAAGAGTCTTTCTGTCATTTTCTTGCTACGAGATTCAACAAGTTCCTATAGCAGTAATTCATTTCGATAGATTTTGACATGGCTTAAGAAATTGCTCCATAGAGTAACTATATTTCTGGATATAGTAGAAAAAAGCCCCTTCTTTTCCAATCAATCAGGTCCATAGCAAATTTTTAAAAATTGCTTCTATGATTGACAGATATGCTGCACACCTTGCCCTTTTGGGCACTGAACTATTGAATGAGCCACGTTCGCCTACAGTTAGCTTGAAAAATGAGACTGATTACTACTCACAGGGTTATGACATAGTTTGAAAGTATTCATCGTCGGCGTATGTGATAATGTGCAACAGAATCGACCCTGCTGATCCAAAAGAGTTGTTTCAAATTAACAGCGGCTTATCCCGCACAGTTGTGGATGTGCATTACTACAATCTCTTCGATGACGCCACTTTAAAAAATATGACGATTCAGCAAAAAATCGACTATATCAAAACCAGAAGAGCTCAAATTGTGCAGAACCTCATCTCGGCCAATGGTCACAATTTTCAATAAAGTGTCTCATTTCTTGATTCTACAGGGCTTATATCAGAACTCACCATCGTATAAATTTGAGCAACGCTAGGGTACTCACTGTAAGGAATTTCCAAAGTAGCCATCTCCAGCAAGCACATGCCGAAGGAATAAATCTCTACAAGCTCATTATAATCCTCCTCATATAATTCTGGAGCCATGAATTCCAAAGTACCGAGGGCAGAGTGCGCAGCATGAACATTTCCCAAGGTAGTGGCAAGACCCAGATCCCCAATCTTCAGAACGACACCATGTAAAAGTAGGATAAGAGTTTGTTCAATTGGTTTAACCGTAAGCCAAAAAGCATCTTGTCGATAGGAATACCAGAACGGATGGTTTAAATTTGATAGAGTCGAGCAAAAAAACTGATAAGCATTAATTTCACATTCATATTCAACCATTAACATCATATATATATTTTTGTTAATATTCGACACATGCAGGCACAATGGAAGGATCAGATGACTACTGATTTTGAAGGGGAGCCTGGTTGGGAAGGCAATAATGTAGCAACTTTTGAGATGACCATCGTAAGGACATTGCAGGGGGAGTTTCAAATCTCAAATGGTTATGGACCCGAGAAAGCTACACAAGTCTTGAACGTAATGGGCAAGTCCTACTAAACATCTTACTCTTACATTGTTGAGAAATAGTAGCCAACGGGACCTCTCATGATTTTACTTTTTGGTCTCTCAGGAACACCGAAGCACTTTCATTACAGAGAATGATTTCGTTTTGCTGGCCAAGCAAGGGATAAATGCTGTCAGAGTTGCTGTTGGATGGTGGATTGCAAGTGATCCAAAACCTGCTGCTCCTTTTGTTGCAGGATCTCTAGCTTGTCTCGACAAAACCTTCACGTGGGCACAGTAAGTGAAAATTGGCCTTCATTCTGACAATTTTCAATCCTAAAAATAGAAAACAATCATAAGTCAAGATAATGGACTATAGGTTAATTAACGTTTTGGAAAAAATATTGTAGGAAACATGACATTAAGGTGATTATCGATCTCCATGCTACTCCAGGCTCACAAAACGATGATGAGCATAGTGGCACTAGAGATGAATTTAGTGAATGGCCTGAGTCGCAAGAGAACATCGACAAGAGTCTTTCTGTCATTGATTTTCTTGCTGCGAGCTTCAACAAAGATGAATTTAGTGAATGGCCTGAGTCGCAAGAGAACATCGACAAGAGTCTTTCTGTCATTGATTTTCTTGCTGCGAGCTTCAACAAATTCCTATAGCAGTAATTCATTTCGATAGATTTTGACACGGCTTAAGAAATTCCTCCATAGAGTAACTATATTTCTGGATATAGTAGAAAAAAGCCCCTTCTTTTCCAATCGATTAGGTCCATAACAAATTTTTAAAAATTGCTTCTGTGATTGACAGATATGCTGCACACCCTGCCCTTTTGGGCACTGAACTATTGAATGAGCCACGTTTGCCTGCAGTTAGCTTGAAAAATGTGACTGATTACTACTCACGAGGTTACGACATAGTTTGAAAGTATTCATCGTCGGCGTATGTGATAATGTGCAACAGAATCGGCCTTGTTGATCCAAAAGAGTTGTTTCAAATTAACAACGGCCTGTCCCGCACAATTGTGGATATGCATTACTACAATCTCTTCGATGACGCCACTTTCAAAAATATGACGGTTCAACAAAACATCAACTATATCAAAATGACAAGAGCTCAAACTGTGTAGAGCCTCATCTCGGCCAATGGTCGCACTTTTCAATAAACTATCTCATTTTTCGATTCATAACATTTTCCAATGCTGCAGGGCTTACATCAGAACTCACCATCTTATAAATTTGAGCAAAGCTACGGTACTCACTGTAAGGCATTTCCAAAGTAACCATCTCCAGCAAGCACATGCCAAAAGAATAAATATCTACAAGCTAATTATAATCCTCCTCATATAATTCTGGAGCCATGAATTCCAGAGTATCGAGGGTAGAGTGCGCAGCATGAACATTTCCCAGGGTAGTGGCAAAACCTAGATCCCCAATCTTCAGAATGCCACCATTGCCATTCACAAAAATATTGTTGCAATTCAAATGTCTATGAATTACACAAGGCATGTGATTATGAAGATAATGCAACCCTCCAGTATCTGAAGTGACCAATTCTTCAAAGCCTTCGTTGAGACATGACGGTGCTTCTGGCAGTAATCTCTCAGAGTCCCCGAGGTACAGACCTCAGTAATGAAATTCACATGACTTGTCTTTCTGTCCAGCCATGCATTATAGAGCATAATTATGTTTTCATTCCCGAGAGATTTCAATAGACAGACTTCTGCATAGATCCTCTGTGTGGAAGCATCATCTAGGTTTTGCAGAGGCACCTTGTTCCAATCAACCTCAATATCCTCTTCTTGATCAAAAGCTCGATATACCTTCTTCATAGCACCATGGCCCAACACATTTTCATAGCAACCATACCTACCAGTGGGATCCAGTTCCACAAAGGGCTCCCTGTCTTTATCACAGGTGTCATATTCTACACTAGGCATTTCTCCACCTCTTATAGGAAAGGAAAGCCTTACCCTAGAATTCCAAATTAGATTCATCTTCTAATTTGAATTTAATGAACAGAAACCCTTGCAGGGCTATAGGATCACAGAGAAATAGAGATTTTCCCTACGTTTGGAAGACGAACAGACAGCAAAGACAGAAGACTTTGCTTCTTGTGGGATTCAGAAAGCCACCCAATAAATTTAAGTCTAAAAAATAAAATTGCCATGCAATCTTAAATCAAACCAAGAAATCCAAAACCCTACCTCTACACAGAAACAAATTATGTTGGCAGAAAAGAAATTCTATGCGGATTGTTTTCAATAAACTGTCTCATTTCTTGATTCATAACATTTTCCAATGCTGCAGGGCTTATATCAGAACTCAACATCTTATAAATTTGAGAAATTCTACGGTACTCATTGTAAGGAATTTCCAAAGTAACCATCTCCAGCAAGCACATGCAGAAACAATAAATCTCTACAAGCTCATTGTAATCCTCCTCATATAATTCTGGAGCCATGAATTCCGGAGTACCGAGGGCAGAGTGCACAGCATGAACATTTCTCAGGGTAGTGGCAAGACCCATATCCCCAATCTTCAGAACGGTACCATGTAAAAGTAAGATAAGAGTTTGTTCAATTGGTTTAACCGTAAGCCAAAAAGCATATTGTAGATAGGAATACTAGAAGGGATGGTTTAAATTTGATAGAGTCGAGCAAAAAAACTGATAAGAATTAATTTCACATTCATATTCAACCATTAACATCATATATATATTTTTGTTAATATTCGACACATGCAGGCACAATGTAAGGATCAGCTGACTGCTGATTTTGAAGGGGAGCCTGGTTGGGAAGGCGATAATGCAGCAACTTTCGAGATGACCATCGTAAGGACGTTGCAGGGGGAGTTTTAAATTTCAAACGGTTATGGATGCGAGGCAATTCCTACTAAACATCTTACTCTTACATTGTTGAGAAATAGTAGCCAACGGGGCCTCTCATGATTTTACTTTTTGGTCTCTCGGGAACACCGAAGCACTTTCATTACAGAGAATGATTTCGTTTTCCTGGCCAAGCACGGGATAAATGCTGTCAGAGTTGTTGTTGGATGGTGGATTGCAAGTAATCCAAAACCTCCTACTCCTTTTGTTGCAAGATCTCTAGCTTGTCTCGCCAAAGCCTTCTCGTGGGCACAATAAGTGAAAATTGGCCTTCATTTTTCAATCCTGAAAATAGAAAACAATCAGAAGTCAAGATAATGGACTATAGGTTAATTAACTTTTTGGAAACAATGACTGGATTGAGCAGCAACTTTAATAATTAACAAACATGAACGAGCTGCAAATATACATTTCAATCCAAGCAGTACTTTCTATGTATGCAAGTGGACAAACCACTGGTACACTTTCTTATTATTCCATCCCTTTTTAGCCATTAATTTTAGATCTCTTATGTCCATTTCCATAGATAATTGTGTTGAATTGATCCTTCTAAGAGTTATACGTTGCACTAACTCAAGGAATATTATTCATTCAAAAAAACCTCAGCAGTTTTTGGCTTTCATCTATGGCACCCAAAGCATTTAAGTTCCATGGGGGGTCTATATTCTATCGACCGAGCTAAAGCTGGAAACGAATTTTGTATAGGCTGGTGCCAGAGAGAAGACAATTGAGATAAAAAGAAAACATAAGGACACACTGAAGCTACAATAAGATTTTTATTTTATTTTATTTTATAGGGAGCACGCTGACAACTCTGGAACAAAACGTAATTCTTACCTCCAATGAGGTAAAACAAAAAAAAGAACAAGCAACTACCTTCTTTATAATCCTACAATTCAATGCCAACTTATTGTTATAATATAACAATTTTCAAAAACAAGTTACCAATCTTGATGATTCATGTGGGCCCGTGGATTACCATAATCTTAAAGTTTTCAAAATTTTACCATTCCCTACACTTACTCACTCACAATAATACTCCATTCGCATCAGCTTGTTGAGAACATCTTGATTTTTCTAATTGGACAAGGTTTTTGTCTCAATGTATTTCGACCTAAGTCACCTAACATGGAACACTAGGATTCGAGTGTCTCTCATATATTTCTTTGAGTATTTTCTCAAAATTAAATCCATCTGTAAAAACAAAATAGTTTCTCATTCTACAGTCCTGAGAATTGATACTTTCAAGTGTCAACTTGTACAAAAATATGAATTCATATGACTGCTCAAAAACCACAAAGGACCATATATATATATGGTTTAAGGAAATAGATATTCTGCTAAAAATAGATGTACCTGTTTGTGTGAAGTTACCATTTTTTTATTCTTCTAGCAAGCCAAATCCAGCTTCAACCCATTCTGCTTGTTTTGGTAGTGTGCATCTACTAGCATGTTATGGTAATGAAAACCATTTGTGAAAGAGATAAACCTGAATGTAGCCTTCTTTATTTGCCTCGCTAAATCATCCAATTAACAATGAATATGTATCTCATAATTCATCCATTTTATGACCAATGAAGAATCCCTAAATATTTTCAACCTCATGATATCCATTATAGCTTTAATAATATGTGAAGAGCCTTCAATTCTGCAAAATTGTTTGTTCGAGTAAGCCTTGTACTTGATGAAGTGATCCTTGGAGATACTACTCGGAATTCCATCTTCACCGTTCATATCATGTGGGTCTTGGCTTTTGGACTGTTAATGATGTTTGACTTTCGTAGACACTTTGCATCCTAGATAAAGTCCACAGAGCTTATTGTATATCTGGAAAGTAGGAATTTGGGTTCTTTAAAAAATTTGAGCATTTCTTGACAATGATATACCCTATAAGGTTAAACATGGAATTGCTCTATATTCTCTTAGATCCTTCTCTGAATACAAGTCTTGAAGACATTCTTCCATTGTGAATCCCCTCCAAATATTTATTGTAGTCAATTTCTTGATATGTTTCCACAAATGTGGACCATATGAGTAGTAGATGAATAAATGAGGAATAGATTTTGTTTCCCTTGTACACGACATACAATTACTGAGGCCTTGTCTCTTTCTTTTCTCTGAACTGTCTCAAGTTAGGACCTTTTAAGTAAGTGCTAGACAGAGAAAAAATATTGTTTTCTATGGGTCCTCTATTTTCCAGCTTTATTTTCTAGATTTATAGACCATGACCACATATCGTTTAGACCATTTGGATCAATTAAAGCTTCATATCCCATTTTTGATGTATATATTCTTGTAGCCTTATTATTTGCACACATGAGAGAGTCCTCTTCATCTCAAATTCTAACATAAATTCTTTTCATCTCATTCAGAGACATTCACCAATTATTAGACCGGGCCGCATCTATGCCCAAATATGGGGTTGATTTCAATTCCTGTTGCCATACATTTGTTGTCAATGGGTCTAGAATCTGATGAAGTGTATAAATCCCTTTTCATGAACATGGTTTTTCAGATTTGATTTAAGAAATTTTGATTTCAACACCCCATAATAGGATCCAGATCCTATCCTTCCATTTTCCTTGTTACCAACTTACTCGGTTAGAAAATATCCATTCGCAGCAAAACCTAGCACCCAAGCTTTCCACTGACTTCAAACATTCATGATAGATTTCCATGGGGACCTTATACAATCCAATATCGATGCATGAGGAATGTATTTCTGGAGAATTATAGTTGTCCATAGACTTTTGAAAATGACAATCCAAGTAAATTCTGCAAGTAAATTGGTTTCTTATGCTGGAAGAAGAGTAAATCCATCTATTTGCATGGGGAGTTTCAAATCTCAAACGGTTATGGACTCGAGAAAGCTACACAAGTCTTGAACGTAATGGGAAATTCCTACTAAATATCTTACTCTTACATTGTTGAGAAACACCAAAGCCTCTCATGATTTTACTTTTTGGTCTCTCGGGAACACCAAAGCACTTTCATTACAGAGAATGATTTCATTTGCCTGGCCAAGGACGGGATAAATGTTGTCAGAGTTGTTGTTGGATGGTCGATTGCAAGTGATCCAAAACCGTCTACTCCTTTTGTTGCAGGATCTCTAGCTTGTTTCAACAAAGCCTTCTTGTGGGCACAATAAGTGAAAGCTAGCCTTCATTCTGACAATTTTCAATCCTGAAAATAGAAAACAATCAGAAGTCAAGATAATGGACTATAGGTTAATTAACATTTTGGAAACAGTGCTGTAGGAAACATGACATTAAGGTGATTATCGATCTCCATGCTACACGAGGCTCACAAAACGGTGATGGGCACAGTGGCACCAGAGATGGATTTATTGAATGGCCTGAGTCACAAGAGAACATCAACAAGAGTCTTTTTGTCATTGATTTTCTTGCTGCGAGGTACAACAAATTCCTATAGCAGTAATTCATTTTGATAGATTTTGACATGGCTTAAGAAATTTCTCCATAGAGTAACTATATTTCTGGATATAGTAGAAAAAAGCCCCTTCTTTTCCAATCAATCAGGTCCATAGCAAATTTTTAAAAATTGCTTCTGTGATTGACATATATGTTGCACACCCTGCCCTTTTGGGCACTGAACTATTGAATGAGCCACGTTCACCTACAGTTAGCTTGAAAAATGTGACTGATTACTACTCACGGGGTTACGACATAGTTCGAAAGTATTCGTCGTCAGCGTATGTGATAATGTGCAACAGAATCGGCCCTACTGATCCAAAAGAGTTGTTTCAAATTAACAACGGCCTGTCCCGCACAGTTGTGGATGTGCATTACTACAATCTCTTTGATGACGCCACTTTCAAAAATATGACGGTTCAGCAAAACATTGACTATATCAAAACCAAAAGAGCTCAAAATGTGCAGAGCCTGATCTTGGTCAATCATCGCACTTTTCAATAAATTGTCCCATTTCTTGATTCATAAAATTTTCCAATGCTGCAGGGCTTTTCCAATGCTGCAGGGCTTATATCAGAATTCACCATCTTATAAATTTGAGCAACGCTACGGTACTCACTGTAAGGAATTTCCAAATTAACCATCTCCAACAAGCAGATAAAGCTCCTAAGGAGAAATCAGAAAAATCGGAAACCAACGACGAAAAGCGCAAGCCCAAATATCCTTGTCTTATATGTGAAGAAGATCATTATACCAGGGATTGCCCACATCGGGCCGAGGTTGTGAAAATAGTCAAAGGTTCCGAGACTCCTGCTGTTTTGAAAGATCCCTTTCCGAAGCAAGAGTCTAAAATGATAGGTTCTTCCTCGAGTAGCGGTGAGGCACCCATTTTGATGATGTCTCATGTGAGGATTGCGACTCGGTCACAAGACTACGGTAGTAAGAATCCTTTTGATGGTAAAGAAGCAGAATCTTCTAACTCTCATCCATCAACCTCAGCTCCTGGTTCCGATCCACTACAGATCGAGAAACCTAACCCTGACTTGGTAATCAAGCCGCCCGCCAAGGGAATACTTCGAAAGTCTGCTTTCAATCCACATGCGAGAGCAGCTCAGAATTATAACATTGTTGAGGATTTAGCTGTTAGTCCCTCAGCAATGTCGGCTATGGAAGTGCTGCAATCATGTCCAGCACAACGGAAATTACTATTGTCGGCTATCGGAGCTGTTGACCTTCAGGATCCGAACCTAATGGTCTTTGATCTAGAAAATAGTACACCACGCTTACCTCATCAAATGGCTTTCCAGATTCCAGTGATAGTCCAAAACAGGCCTGTTCATAGGACTGTAATTGATGAGGGAGCTTCTATGTGTATTATATCGATTCAATGTTGGAGATCGCTTGGTTCTCCTTCACTGAACCAATCCCCCACGATCCTTAAGGCCTTTGATGGCCGTGGGTTCCGTCCGTTTGGTATTTTACAGGATTTGCCTATAGAGGTAGAAGGAAAAACCGTTAGTCTAGATGTGGAGGTGGTTGATGCCCTCTAGACTACAACCTTCTTTTGGGTCGAAGTTGGTCATATGCTATGACAGCGGTCGTGTCATCGGTCTTCAGAGTCATAAAATTTCCACATAATGGCAAGATCATGACAATAGATCAGCTGGCTTATTTTGCATCCGACCCTGCCTCTTCGGAGAGTATTCAGCATGTCGGTAAAACGACCATCCCATATAGGGACGTGGGTGTAGGTTTAGTAAAAGATTCTGGTTTGCTAGGAACTTTTCCTCTCCCTCCACTCCACGAAGTGTCTTCATTCGCTTCCATTCATATGATTACGTCAGATACCATTATTCATGATGATCCTTGGATTATCCCTTCCGAATCTGAGATAGACTCGTTTGGTATTTCTATGCCTTTGAGTCCATATGAACGAGCTTATGAAACCTTAGTGTCTTTCACTGACTCACTTTCAACCAAAATCAACCAAATGAATGTGGTCCATGAGGACTCATTTTCTTCATCACCTTCAGCGTTAATAACATTTCCCAAAGTTGTCTCATCTTACGAACACCTTCATGAAATCCTATGCGTAGACGATTTACCATGGGAAGATCTTCATCACAGATCTTTGTTCTTACCTGACGATGATCATTTTGAAAATGATTTCTCATCTATCTTTACCATTGAACATGTCAAAGACGCTCAGAGTCCAATGAAACATCTTGATTCAGAGCTGAATTTAGGGAATATTTCTCGCACTATTCCCATTGACATTTCAGTGAAGCCCAGAATTGTTGAGAACATTCATATAGGTGC
>APFE031722669.1:137103-188311 GCA_000404065.3 Pinus taeda
TTAGATAATAGAAGTTAAAGGTTAATATGGAGGGAGAAGGTGAATGAGGAGTGACATCACTAAGTTTATCTGAAAACAACTTAGCTTAGGGAGTAGATCAAAATGAAAAGAATTTTGCACAAGAAATGTGGCTCTTAAAGGATACAAGAACCAACAAAAAACCTTGAATTTCTTTCATAAACACAATTGGTGAAGGGATGTTAGAAATGAGTGTAAAACAAGGAAAAAGGGAAGTTAGACATGCTCCATTGTGTTGCTTTCCTTGTATTGACCAGCAAGATTGAGTTTGAAAGGAACACCACTTCTGCAACCCCATCTACCTACCCATCTACTTGCCTAGCATTTTTTGTTTCTTCTTGGAGGGTGCATTTGGACTTGCAGAACCTTATGTGCCTCTTCTTTTCCACTGGCTTTTTCTTTTGATTGCCTATCTAGCACTACCCTTATTACTTCCAAGGCCCTAGATTAAGCAGTTGGGAGCCTTAGTTTTCTCTACCTAACTATTGGTCTGCCAAGATTTAACAGTTTGGACAGACTTCTTTCTCTATTCTACAACAGAAAATTGAAACATGGCATGATCCAGATTAGACTGTTGGACCATCCATAAAAATTTAGTAAACATGAAGGCATGTACACACCTTGCCTTGCCTTGGAAATATGGGATCTTTGTATCAGCAAAGCAGAGCATATTTGGCATTTGAATTTGCCAATCATGAAATATGAAACCTATTGGTATAGGTATGCAACATTTGGGATGGCCTTAAATCGGATATTCAAAAGTTTGTGGCGGGATGTTTGGTTTGCCAACAAAATAAAGTTGAAACAATTAAGACCCCGGGTCTATTACTACCTTTATCCATTCCAAGCCAACGTTGGGAGGAGGTTTCAATGGATTTCATCACAGGTTTACCCAAGTCTGAGGGAAAGAGTGTCAACATGGTGGTAGTTGACAGACTTACCAAGTATGCACACTTTTGTGCATTATCACATCCATTTAAAGCCAGTACAGTATCTACTACATTTATGGAAACAATTCAAAAGCTACATGGAAACCCAAAGATTATGGTAAGTGACAGAGATCCCATTTTCAATGGAAATTTTTGGACATAATTATTTTCTTGTCTTGGTACTAAGTTAGCTCATAGCTCATCTTATCATCCTCAATCTGATGGGAAAACTGAGATAGTAAATAAATGTTTGGAAGGATATATTCGTTGCTTTGTATCTGAGAAACAGACACAATGGGTCAAATGGTTGCCTCTGGCTGAATGGTGGTATAACACTTCCTTCCATACAACAACAAAAATGACTCCATTTATGGCACTTTATGGATATCAGCCACCATCCATCACATCATATTTAAGAGAAAATTCTAAGGTTCGAGCAGTGGAACATCACATCGAATATCAACAACAGGTCCTCCAACTCTTAAAGGAAAACCTCATGTTGGCACAGAATAGAATCAAACAACAGGAAGATCAACATCGCAGCGAAAGAAGTTTTGATGTAGGTGATTGGGTATTGCTACGGCTACAACCATATAAGAAAATGTCCCTCAAGCAAGCTAAGAAGGATAATAAATTATCACCAAAGTATTATGGTTCATACAAGGTGTTGCAAAAGATTGGTACTATGGCATACAAATTGGAGCTTCCTGCAGCTTTTTGATTGCACCCAGTTTTCCATGTTTCATGTTTAAAGAAGGTTATAGGCGACAAGCTCCCAGTTCAAACAATATTTCCAGAACTTGATGAGGAAGGAAAACTTATATTGGAACCGGAAGCAGTTACAGAAACAGGAACTCTACGGCTACGAAATCGATCAATTTCAGAGTATCTTATCAAGTGGAAGAACTTATCCGCTGAAGATTCCACATGGGAGGATGAGAATTTTATATAGAAGCATCCAGAGCTCCTCAAGCGTTGAGGACAACACGTTTTTGAAGGAGAGGGGCATGTTGGATCCCTATAATACTAGTGATTACCCCATTAACATTGTAGTTACATCCTTTAAAAATATTGTTGTGCCCCTATTATCCCCATATTGTTATTATTGTGCCCCATAGAATCCCTCTATTGTTATTTTTGTGGCTTTATATTATTATTGTTAGGTCGGCTAGGTTACATTGTGACTCCTTAGACTCCTATATATAGAAAGGAGGTTTTATCATTTGTATCATCCAAGAATTGTTCATTTATGTAATGTAAATGAGGTTGCACCCTCGAAGAGGCTGAATTCTAAGGTGTTGATCTATCTTTTCTATCTTTTCTTGATCTAGTTTCATAACATATCTCCTCTTTCAGATCCCCTTGAAGAAATGTTGTCTTCACATCCATTTGTTCTACCTCAAAATCAAAAGCAGCAGCAACAGATAAAAGTAACCTAATAGAAGTCACCTTGGCAACAGGAGAAAAAATATCACCAAAATTAATTCCCGACACTTGGGAATAACCTTTTGCTACCAACCGAGCTTTGTATTTCTCCACGTCATTCTGCATTTGTCTTCTTCATGAACACCCATTTGCTACCAATGGGTTCCCTTCCAGCCGACAAATCCACCAAATCCCAAGCCTCATTTTTGTGCAAAGATGCCATTTCATCAACCATGGCCTCTTTCCAGAGTTTTCCATCCTCTAAATCTACTGCTTCCTTCACAGTTATGGGATCATCATCAGTAATAGATAAAGAAAAATTTTAACAGAAATCAGATGGACTATACCTTTCTGGCTGCCTTTTTTCTCGAACTAATCTTCTTACACCTGGAGTTTGTGGCTCTTCATCTTCTGATTCCTCCTCTGCTGTAGAGTCTCATTCTTCCTCCTTTAGCTCAAACTCTATCTTCTCAGGTTCCTTTGGTTGGACTTCATGTTTAATAACATTTTTAACCTCTCTAAGCACAACATATCGGCTGTACACAACCTTCCTTGTTACTGGGTTGCAAATCTTATAACCCTTTAAACCATCCTTATACCCAATAAAGATGCACTTTTCAAATTTATTATCCAACTTGGTTCGTTTCTCCTTTGGAACATGTACATCTGCATCACGTCCAAATACCCTTAGATGTGAAAGAGATGGTTTCTTACTAGACCATAACTCTTGTGGAGTCTTATCCTCCAACGCTGATGAAGGTGACCTGTTGACCTGGTAACATGCAGTATCCACCACCTCTACCCAGAATTCTTGTCCTAACCTGGCACCACTGAGCATGCTTCTTGCCCTTTCCATCAATGTCTTGTTCATTATTTCTCCAACTCCATTTTTCTTAGGTGTATATAGAGTAGTATTCTTCCGTGCTATACCATAATTATTACAAAGTTCTTCGAATTCCTTACTGCAAAACTCTCCACCGTTATTTGTCCTCGGCACCTTTATCTTCTTCTCTGTTTGGTTTTCCACTAGAGCTTTAAATTCTTTAAACCTATCAAAGACTTCAGATTTCTTCTTAAGGAAATATATCCATTTATTCCTTGAGAAGTCATCTATAAATGATACATAGTACACAGACTTACCTAGTGATGGAACCTTCATAGGTCCAAACACATCAATGTGCACAAGCTCTAATATCTATTTTTCCATTTTACCACCAGAGGGGAAACTCACACAATTCTGCTTCTCGTATACACAATTTTCATATAAATCAAAAGAGCTATTACTCATACCTTCTACCATACCTTTACCATGAAGTATTTGAAGGCCCTTCTATCCAATATGTCCAAGCCTTTGATGCCACAGCATGGTCTTCTCTCTAGAGACCACTAGATTTTTTGCTCCACTTTAAGGAACCATGGAATTGTTGCACCCATCAATAACAGTGCTACCTTGCAACTTGTACATAGTTCCAATCCGAACTCCCCTCATCAATACCAGTGCTTTCTGAACCATCTTGTAGGTATCCTTCTCAAACATTGTTTTTACACCTGCATCATCTAGCTTGCTTACAAAAATAAGATTTCTGGCTAATGTAGGAATATGTGGAACACCCGGAAGTGTTCTAACCCTTCCACCTTGCAACTTCAACTTTACTTTTCCGCGACCAAAGATTCTAGCCTTCCTACCATCCCCTAAGAAGACATCACCACCATTGTATTTATCATACTCGTAGAACCACTCTCTATGGGGAGTGAAGTGAAAGGATGCACCCGAGTCAATCAACCATGCCTCGTGATCTACATGTGTACTTGAAGAAACCAAGTACACATCCCCACCTTCATCTGAGGTGGTTTTCACTTCTGCAAAAGAAACATCATCAGATCACTTTCCTTTGTCAGGAGCTTGATATTTATAGTCCCTTTTGTAGTGCCCTTCCTTTCTGCATTTCCAGCATACCACCTTTACAGGTTTTCCTGGATATTTAGATCTCCCTCTAGATTTATATCTCCCACTCAATGACTTATTTTTGTTTATGTTCTAGGACCGTCCTCGTACAGAAAAGTCATCACCATTCTGGCTCTCCATATATTTCCATCTCATCTCCTCCATCAGCAAGGATGAGACTATTTCATCAAACTACAAGGCAGTTGCATTGCTACCTATTGCAATAACCAGACTATCCCACGAATTTGGTAGAGAACACAACAAATAGATGCACTTATATTAATCTGAAATTTTTATATCAACAGACGCTAACTAACTTACCATAGTATTGAATGCATTCAGATGCTTTGTCACTGAGTCTCCATCTTTCATCCTGAGGTTATACAGTTTTTTCCACAAGAACAGTTTATTCACGAGATATTTAGATCGGTACAAAGTCCCTAACTTGTCCCACAAAGCCTTCGTTGTAGCTTCCCCTGATACATTCAGCAATACTGAATCTGAGACACACAATCATATTGTGCCCTTTGCCGTCTGATCCAACTTCTTCCATTCTTCATTGGACACTCTTGTTGGTTTAGTACCTAGATCTACCATGATCCACTGATCTTTATCCACCAACAGATCCTCCATCTTGATTTTCCACAACTCAAAACTCTGACCATTAAATTTATTGATATTTATCTTTCCACTGCTCACCATGTTCTTTCACCACTAGAACTGATCTCGTAGATCTCCCACTGAACAAGGTCTACCATAGGCCTGAACGAAACCCCTCATCAACAAAGGCGTCCCCTTGAAGCCAAATCTGCTCTGATACCAAATGTAGGTTTTAACCCCATACAGAAATGACCTGCATACGAATTCTAAAACACAGAAAATAAACAATGTGAGAGCATAACACATAAAACACATATACATGGAGATTTTCCCCTGGATCCCAAAATCGGGACTACCAATTTAATTTTTCATTATGTTCTTTTCAATTTTATAATATATATTTATACATGCCGAAGCATCCAATACCATGGAACGAAAACCATTGCGTCCAAAAAACATGTGCGAAAATCATGCACAAAACCATAGGTGGGTCCGCCCAACCTAACATAGGGTCCAAAACCAAAATTTTCTGGGGTGTTTCCCCAGACCCCATAAAGTGGGGTTATGGGTACACCTTAAACCCCTGTGACCTCCCCCCTCTAAACCCTGTTTAACTTCGTGGGCTAGTCATGGAAAGAATATAACACAACCCAGCATTCACACATAGTTTGTGCAAGCTTATCATGCACCGAACTTCTATGTTCTTCTCTTTACTCATTTTTATTTAATAGTTCATTCATATTTATAATGGTTCCATGCTTGTTCCTTGTTACCTTATAGCTCCTTTCTGTCCAACCTTGTAACACTCACACCCTTCACATATGCCACATATTCTCATGTTTGTGACCACAAGCCTATCATACCAAGATCTTCAAACACTGAGAACTATTTTTCCCTTTTCATCTTTCTCTTTACAACTCTCGATGTGGCGATGATTGGAGGGTTCTTAGCCCTCATAAGCTACCCCTTAATTCCTTGTGACTAATGGTTGTGATAGAGCACTTACATACCAATTGCACACAATATTGATGTTGTTCCTAGGGCTCACAGCCCTTGGGTGCTAAACCATGGCACCTCATAGCCTAGCACCATGACCTAGTGCTTACATACCAAGAACGCCTCTTACCAAAGGCTAGTGCTTGTTTTGCATCTCAGTACCTTAATACTCTAGTATCTGACAACTATTGGAGTTGTCAAACATTTCTGCTATGGATGCAATTTCCATGTCACACGAGGACATCACATACTAGAGAGTTCTACCATGTTGACCATCCTGGTACCCTAATACTTCGATGCTTTGGTATAGGGCCCACAAGGGTTGAGCCCTTGGCTCTGCGATTTTGGCCTGTAACCATGATTTTTTACTTTTTTGGCCAAAACTAAATATATAGGAAAACCTTTTCCAAACACGATCTTGGTGCAAGTCTTGAGACCTCTAGGTATGCCACATCAAACCACCATGGACCATTCATTATCCATCATCTAGTCCTACTTCCATCTGATACCATATATTGGTCTAACTTTTTGTCTTTATACCACCTAATGCTCGGTGCTCTGGTACCCTGACAGGGAACCCACCATCTCTATGCCATGTTCAAAGTTACTTGCCACTTCACTTGCCATGTCATATGTTGTGACCAATCAATGTTAGCCACACATCTGAGTGTTAGCTTGTGCCTTCTAGATGTCACGTGCTAATCATCTAGTTATCCATCCAAAAATAAGTTCAAAGTGTCCTCTTCATTATATACCACATCACATAGACTACCAACTGGTACCACCTAATACACCACATCCTCTCTGCCATGTCACATCAGATACCAACCTCTCCTTTTTTATGTTTATGTTATATACCTAGTGCTTTGTGTTCTTAAGCTCTATGAATCCCCATCCAATATGCTTTAAATTAATATAAACATGGTTTAAACATAGTTTAATCACGGATTATCTTCATCAGGTGCACACCATTACTTTAACCACTACGCATGTGTGAACACAATATAGATCTAGATCATTGCATTAAAGATTTATCAATCATTAGATCCATCAGATGCATAATCATACCATAACCTTTGTGTATGTGTGATTCTGATACAAATTTAGGTTGTTGATTAACCAGATGATCAATCATCATGAAAACACCAAATTATGTTCCATGCTTGTGTGAGCATACTAAATTTTGTTTCGTGCATGTGTGAGCGTGTCATCAAAACACCAATTTTTATGCCAACACCCTGCTTGGCCCTCACTTGTATCATCATCAGAATCTCCTTTGACATAAATTATTTCCAATGTCCTCCATGGACCTCTATTACTTGAGCATCAAAACCTCCTTTAACATCAATGGTAGTATTGAATTGACATCAAGGACATGATATGTGCAACAATCTCCCCATTTTTCATTTAAGGCAACATTACGAGACATAATCTAGTCATTACTATACTTTTTTTTGAGAACTCCCATTGGATAACTCTTCTTTCTCTCTTAAGGATTCTTATCGACCTTGATTCGCATTATATCTACTTTTTTCCCCTTTGAAAACAATGGAAAAAGGATAGAATTTGGTTACCACTGGCCATTTCTTCTATTTGGAATTTGTTCCCCTAGGCATATGCTTCCTTTGTCTAAAATTGAATTCTTGTTAACATCAACTAGTTTTTCCCTCTACGTGCATGGTTTATCTAATTACTCTGTGAGACTCCCCTTGTGTTGATATAAATTATTTTACTTCTCTTGACAACCAAACTTTCCCTAGAAGCAAGATATTTGTCTTTATAGCTTGTCCCACAAATCGAATATTCCCCCTATGATCATGTTGTATATGAACAAGATTTTTTTCTTCCACTATGCACCTTATGATAAAAGCACAATGTGGTGGCCCTACAGTTGTGAACTTCTCCTTTTACTGAAAAAGTGAAAGATATATCACTCACAATCTCTCTCTAAGATATTCAAAAGTTTCTTTAGGAAGAGGCTTGGTAAAGATATCTACAAATTTCTCCTTAGAAGAAAAATATTCCAATTTAACAATCTGATCTATTACATATTCTCAAGGAAAGTGATATTTGATAGGAATGTGCTTTATTTTGGAGTTCATACCTGAATTTTTAAATATATTATTTACACTAGTGTTGTCACATAAAATAGGCACTAGATTAGCACAATCTACTTGGATATCCTCAATATTTTGCATCATCAAAAGAATCTGGGTAAAACATGATGCTACTACAATACTCTGCTTCATAAGTAGATCATGAAATAGAAGTATGTTTCTTAATGAACTAGGAAATAAAACAACTTCCTAGGAAGAACGCTCCACCATTGGTGCTTTTCTTGTCATCAACACTACTTGCCCAATCAACATTAGTATATTATTTTAGTGTGAAATATGTATCTTTGGAGTACCATAAGCCAAAATCAAATGATCTTTGCAAGTATTTAAAAATCCTCTTAATTGCCTACATATGAGTTTCCTTTGGACTTGATTGGAATATTCATGCCATTCCTATTACTTGCTTGATTTCTAGTCTTGAAGTTATGAGATAGAGTAAGCTACCAATCATAGAATGATAAATGGGCCAATTTACCTCTAGATATTCATCATTCATGTTGTGTTCACAACCTTTTACTATAGGTGTACTAATAGTTTTACATTCCTCCATGCCAAATTTCTTCAAAATTTCTTTGAGATATTTAGCTTATGAAATAAATTCCCTTTCTCTATTTGTTGAATCTGCAATCCAAGGAAGAACTATAGTTCCCCAATCATGGACATTTCAAATTATTTTTGCATATCAATTGCAAATTGTTGACTTATCTTATCAGCATTACTCCCAAATGTGATGCCATATACATACAACACAATAAGCGGAAATTTATCACGATCATATTTAATATAGAGGTTACTTTCAGTTGTACCCCTTTCAAAACCTTGTTGTTATAGGTATTTGTCAAGTTTTCTATAACATGCTCTATGAGCTTGTTTTTATCCATAAAGAGCCTTATTCAACTTCCAAACATAATTTGTTTTATGAATCAATTGGTAACCTTTAGGTTGTTCAACATATACTTCCTCTTTTAGCTCTCCATTGAGAAATGTTGATTTAACATCCATTTGATATACCTTAAAAAAATTATGGCATGCAAGAAAAAAGAACTTTATGATTACCTCAACTCTAGAAACTAGATCAAAAGTCTCCTAAAATTCCATGCCTTCTACTTGACCATATCCTTTGCATACTAATATTGATGTGTTTTTGATAACTTGACCATCCTTATTTAGTATATTCTTGAAAACCCACTTGGTTTCAATCACATTCTTGTCCTTTGGTCTTGGAACCAACTCCCAAGTTTGATTCTTGTCGATTTGTTCCAATTCTTCGTCCATGGTAACCCAATACTGGTCTTGACTAGCTTGATTAAAATTCTTGGGTTCTAATGTGGACAACAAAGAAAAATTTGCATGTCTAGGAGAGAATATAATTTTTCTTATGATCTGAACATCTACCTCTATCCGACTTTCAAAATTATATTTTTGAAAATACCTTGAAGGAGTTTTAGGATCTAATTGATCCACTTTGTTTTCTTCTTCAACATGTTCCTCATGCTCTCCTTTTTTATCTCCTTCATCTTGAGGTTGATAAATGATTGAATCATCTTGGGTCTATTGTCTTTCTATATGTATTGATGTCTCACCATACTTTACATTGATACATTCAACAATCTTACATAGTCTTTTATTGTATCATTTGTAGCCTTCACTTCTAAGAGAATAGCCAAGTGATATTCCCTCATCTTGTATTGAGTCAAAATTTCCTAGGTTGTCTTCATTTCTCTTGAAATACTATTTTCTCCCCAAGATATTGAAATGTTTTATTAAGGTTGGTTCGCCATACCATAGCTCATAGGGAGAATTATTGCTTTTTTCTCTTAGATGAGCCTTATTTAGAATGTTGATTGTCATTTGGACAAATTCTCCCCAAAACACATGTACCACTTTTGCTTTATCAAGAATTACCCTTGACATTTCTTCGACTGTTATGTTTATTCTTCTAACAACACTATTTTGTTGTGGAGTTTTTGCGAACGAGAAATTCCTCCTAACTGCATGCTTCTTGCAAAAATTACTGAATTCAACTTAGGTAAATTCTCCTCCTTGGTCTAATCTAAAACATTTAATCTTCATATCCATCTCATTTTCTACTTGGGCCTTGAATATTTAAATTTCTCAAATATTTTATAATTTTCCTCGAGAATACCAACCTAAGTCATTTTAGTGAAATCATCAATTAAGAAAATGAAATACCCCTCACCTCAAGGAGACTTATTTATAGTGGGACCACATATATTTGTATGAATGAGTTCCAATGGCCTTGATGTGAAATGTTCCTTCACTTTGAATTGCACCCGCGTTTGCTTTCTCAATTGACATGATTTACAAATGTTATTGTGTGGCTTCTAAATTTTAGGCATATTTCTTTGTAACATCTCTTTGTTTGACCCCTTCCTATTGTAACGATAATTGTGATTTCCACAATAGCGTGGAGGGAGCCACAACTAGTTAAACTTTTGATTAAACATATGTTAATTATTATTTAAACTTGACTTAAAAAAATTGAAGGTTGGAAATACTTACAAATCCTTGGTCTAATGGAATCTTGTTTTCCCAATGACTTTTCCTAAAATTTCTTTAATGCCTAAAGCCACTTTCTTTCCCACCTAGTTTTAAAATCCATGACCCATAACCTATTAAATTAAATGCAACATTTTCTTGTACCCGAGAGAAGAAATTATGTGACAAGTTAAATGTCATGCAATTGGATCCTAACTGGATTTGGAAGTGTCCTATATATAGTTCATTTATGATAGTTCACTAACATTCTTTATGAGATTAAATTGGGGAAGTAAAAGGGGAGGCATTTCCCATTTACCTTTTTCCTCTCACAGATTGAAGAGATAACTATTGAGGGAAAGAACATTCAAGAGAATCCAAGATAGGCTTCTCTCTAAGTTCTAAAGGGATGATCTCAAATAAACATACTAAGAAGAATAAGGTGATGCACTCTTTCTCAAAAAAACATGAGGACACAAAAGAAAAATATCTACACCCTCACAATAGAGGACAAGGGAGCTCTCGCACTATCTCTTCCTCATGTTAACTCAATCAATATTTTCTATTCATGTGGGTAACCTTATTCTTTGGGGAGAACATATTGCATTCAAGGTACATTCTAAGCATTGTGAAGCTATAGAGTTTAATGTGGCAACGTTGGAGCTAACTTTGAGCCTATACTCTATGATCCTGGTCATGACTGTTACATAGCATTTTCTCACTGTCCATGTAATTCCCTTTCCTTGATCCTAGAGGACCTCTACAGTGGACCCTACATGCTTTCCCATTATGAAGAGACTGCCCTTATGTCCCTTTTCATGAGAAAAACATTTTCCTTTTGCATCATTTCCCAAGAATCTTCCTTTTATCCCAGTTTACAAGACTAGTGTTAGTGCTCAATTCCTTCCTCATGCCAATTTGCAGAGTTTGAAGCTAGGACTAGTGCTATACATCACAATTGAGACCTTAATCACTCACGTTGATCCTCTTTTGGAAAGTCTTTTAAATATGGGGTCGAAGCTTCTATGTCTAGAAGCTCTGTAATGAAACTCTGGTAAATGGTTGGGCTGGATGGAGTCGAGAAAGTCAGTTTGGGCTCCTTTCCCTTATTAAGATGGAAGAAACCAAAGAGATAATCCCTCTCCCATCATAAGAGGAATCATCTCCCCTCCATAAAAAAACTATAAAAACTCCTTCTTTTCCAAGCTGAACTAGTCTTAGTAATTTTGGATCTTGAATAACCAACAAGATATCATAGCTTGTAGCATTCTAGTTTATGTTTGTGGAGGGAGAATAGTTAGTTTGGTTTGGTTTGGAACTAAAGGGAAGAAGCATTAAAAATTCTAGTGTTGGGGCTATCCATGAGATGCTAGCAGAGGTGTGGGATCCCAGATACGTTGTAGGAGACCAACAACGTCAAGGCACTGGTTGTAATCTCTTCCTGAATTTATATGAATACAAATATTGATTGATTTCCTACATTAAGTGTTATCTCACATTTAATGGCTTAAGGTTCCTTGACCTTTTAAGTATGTTGAATGAAATTTGTGTGCTATCACATTTTTTATTGTTGTTTGTTTACTTGTTTCAGGTATTCAAAGGAAGGAAATGAATGGTAGTTGGAGTAAGGAAGCAGGATCATCACCAAGTGGAATAGCGTTCTAGGAGGTAGGCCCTCTTATTTGATTCTAGCTTAAAGAAGTTTTCCATAGATTGTTTGTTTGTGGCTAGAACCGCTCTCTTGGGCTAGAGGAATTTCCTTTGTTCGCATAGAGAATTTACCTACACCGCAAATTGGTGACTCCACTGGGGATCCAATCCTTTTGTTTGATTGATTTCATTTCATGGTTCGTGTGAAATTTTGTAGTATCACCATTTCCCTTTGGTTTTCTCTACTTTGCCTAGTTTACTGCTTGGGTTCTGAAATTTATAGTGACAAGTTTGGTTTTTGGTCTTTGAAATTTTTTATTTTTTTTCTGAAATCCTCGATCAACACATTTTATTTTTTGATAGTCGCATCGACCAGCGTGATTTTCTCTCAAATAGTCACGTCGTACCCCCTTGTGGCACTTGTTGTCAGTTAGGAAATCATGTCGTTTCTTGTAGGTGAAGATCAAGGTTTCTCCTTAATCATAACCAGTGTGTCGCGTCCTCATAATTTTAGCCTCTTAACATGTTTGAAGCCATACAGACACTAGCCCACCCTATGATGTGTTAAGTCTGGCCCTGTGTGAAGATATTTTTATTTTTTCTTTGAATCCCTCGATCAGTGCTCTTTGTAGTCTAACCAGTCGCGCCGATCAGGCTTATCAACACTAGTTGTAGTTTGTTCAGTCATGACGATCATGCCGATCAACTCTAGTTGTAGTTTGGCTAGTAGTGTCAATCTTTGAGTTAACAAAAATCATAATTTCTCTCGTTTCAGTTCCAGTTTATCTTAACCCTCACACTCACTCTAAGAGCCCTATCCTAGGGTCTTCTAACAGATCCATTTCTGATGAATTTAAGCGCAATAAGAGGCAATAGTTTGCTTTCTTACAAGACTTTTGAACAAATAAAATTTTACCATTTACATTCTAATCGTTATAACTTATGGATAACATTTCATTTTAATAAATTTACCTAAGTAATCTATAAAATAATCCCTGTACTAGTGGTTGGTGGAAATGCCTTTGAGTTGTTGCTCCTGCTGAACGCTCCTCTTGACTGACCCAACTGGATTTACCTCCCATCCAACTAGAAAATTATCCCTAGCCCAGGAAACCTCTACAAGTTCCCTAGCCCTTCGATCCCAAGTCTAACCAGATGCAGTGTGTGTGTCCAAGAAGAATGATCCAGACCAGATAACAATATTTCCCTCCTCTCAACAACCCAAGAAACCTCCATAGGTTCCTAAGGCCTCCAAAAACACAACAAGTCCTCAAATCACAACCAACCCCACAATCATAAGCAAGACCCCAACCTCCTCCCCTCTTCCTTCCCCCCTCTCATTAATGTTATTAACTTCTCATCCATCCTTACAGTTGGCTTCTCTTCTCCCAAGTAAAGCTGGGAGTACATTTGGAAATGTGACATGAATATAAAATTGGGAAATTAATGGGAGAGGACCATGTCTCCTCCCAAGTAAATATAAAAGTACATTGGGGAATGTGAAATGAATATATATATTAATAATGAGTTGAAGAGGACTATGTCAACTCCTAAGTAAATGTGAGGGTACATTGGGGAATGTGAAATGTAATTAAATGGAGAGGACCATGTCTCCTCCTAAGTAAATCTGAAAGTACACTGGTAATGTGAAATGAATATATATATTGATAATGAGTTGGAGAGGACCATGTCTTCTCCCAAGTAAATGTGAGGGTACATTGGGGAATGTGAAATGAATACATATATTATTTGAAATAATGGAAGGAGACCATATCCTACCTAAGATTCAATTTGAGAAGGTAAGTTGGGAATTTGAATAATAAAAATCATGAATTTTATATTAGACCAATATTTCTCAATATCTTCAAATAATGTAAACGTTAACAAAATTTGAAGAATAAAATTTAAGTGGGGCATTACATACACCCCTCCTTTAGAAAAATTTGTCTCGAAGTTAGAATGGAAAGACGCAAGGAGTTTGAAAGCATAGCAAACTAGAGAGAGTTATAGCAATAAAATTTGATAAGTCAGTCAATGACATTACTTCCCATCAATAGTCTCCAACTGATCTATATCCTCTTATCCATCCTAACCTACTTTTGTTCCCACCCTATCCGTCCTTTGTTGCTTTATCAGTGGAAACGACCATACTAACCACTGATAAAATCGAGATGGTGGAAGCGTCGAATACATCGGCCTAACTTCCCCAGCAGGCAACTGGCAATCGCCATCACATGTTGAGGGGAGTGTGTCCACCACTGCCCTCCCACAATTCCAGGTTTTGAAGGATACATGATGGGAAATTCCTCCACCCTTCCTGTAGAACTAGGGTTAATACCCTAATACGAACCACACTACAGAGCTGGTTGGACTTGTCATCGAATAATCCAGTCAAGTCGTCTTGCCATCTGTCATTTGCATTTTACTCGTGTCATAAGAGTGCATATCAAGTAGATATCAAATGTAATAGAAAAATGTGCATTATACCTTCCCCATGAGGTGTCTCAAACTTCCCTCAATGGAAGAGTAGCTCTCGATTATCATATAGTTCTTTCCCCCTATGGGTTAGCTCTCATTCATGAATTTATATAACTACAAGATGTATAGTCATCACATTAGTAAGTCTAGTATCCACACGTCAATTTTGTGGTTCATGCTGGAAACAATCAAAATTTCACTATGTCATTTATTAGATAAATCATATCCACTTAAGCCATACATGAAACAACAATAGCTCTGATAATTCATGTACTAGATAAATCATCACTAAGTAAGTCATACATTTAGGCCATACGTCAACCATTTCCTTCATCAATATCACCTCTATCAGTAATTTCACGTGTCCAACCAAATGCATCAATATTACATAATGTTCATAAATAATAACATGGAACTTCAAAATAGAGCCTTAGTATGGGTAGCTATCTAAGTCAAAATGGGCATCGTAGATGCTCATGTAACAACCTTGTGAAACCCTGTGATAACAATTAAAGTTGAAATAGATTCAATTGTCCACCATGAAAAATAACATTTGAACTTGGATATGCTATAAGGTGGTACCAAAACCAAAATATTGGCACGCAACAGAATAGTCCACTATCAAGTCCACTAGAAGGCGCTAGTATAAGTTTTAAGCATATATTTTCTTTAATACCTCAGTGAATATAAAAGTCCCACTCTTCCAAGTTGCTGGTTTTTCATCTTCCAAACCAATTAGTTAACTCAAAAATAAAAGACTCCAAACTTCAAAATTGTTTCCAGCATGATTTTCATACTTATTGAGATAAATTTCCTCTAAATGTCAAAGGTTCAAATTTATTATATATTTAATCATTGTTTACTAGTACTAAAACAATTTCATGATATATATATTTCAGCTGACAATATGACTAGACAAATGAGAAATAAATAAATGAATGGAATAATTGCCTTTGCCCTGCTGCGATTAGTATTTCCCTTCTAAATGGCACCACATTTTTAAAGATGCCTACTCCTTTCACAAGTGGCCAATGACCACAAAAGTTGTGAAGAAAATTCAGGGTCCTTTTGTTCAAAACTAGAGACACATTATTTTTCACGGCATTTTTATTCAACACTAGAATAAGGGTAAAAGTGTATTCTAATATTTTCATTGGTCTTTCATTGACTAAATAAGCTCCCATTCTAAATCCCAATTTCTCTACAAATTGATCTTCTCATTTAATTTAAGATCATTAAAAAAAATTATCACAATAAGCCTTACACATGTCCATGGTTTTCAATCTATTTTTTCACTAGAAGATCCCACCACCCATAGAAAAATCATTAACGTGACATATAGGGTATTTCAACACATCCTAATATGAGTTCCCATGCTTCATAATTCTTTACTTCTTAAACTCGAGATTTGTTATTATGACTTCCTCTATGAAGAATGACAAATATACTATCTGAAAGATAATCCTACTATCCAAATGGAAAATCTACTTTATTTTTAATAAGAATAATGTTAATCTACTATCGTCAAAAATAAAAGCCACCCTCCTATGTCAAATAGAACTGACTACATTCTTTAGATTGGGACACATTTTGGGTATAAATTACTGGCTCAAAAACTGCAATTTTCAGTGCAAATATTGTTCACACCATAATAGATAGTGAGGTTGGCATCAAAACAAAGACCTCGTGTACAGATTAGTGGGAACAAAACTGAAATTTTCAATGTAAAATATAGTTCACCTCATTCTTCACTTAGAATTCTGAGACCATTACAGATTTTTTTCAAAATGTTCAAGTGACACATCTTTGGCCAAATTTAATCATTGTGATGTGGCAGACTTAACTATACAGTTAATGAACTTGGGTTGCATGTCCAAGAAATGAATGATTGTTGATCTTATTACCACATTATAAAGATGGGATATTCATACATTGTATTTGTATTAGCATGGTTATTGTCTTATTCACTTGAATTGGCAAATGTTGGTCTCTCAACCTCTTCTTTGTACATCTTGAAGAGATCTGCATATTCATAAAAATGATGAAGGTTATCTTGTTGGAGGTACTAGAGTATATAATGGTGGTGCCTTTCTTTACTTTGGATTATGTAATTGAAGTTGTTTCTTTCATTTTCGCATTATCTGGTATCACTGAGACAACCCTCTGTTCCATCACTAATCCTTACCAATTTGAATTCATAAATAAACCTTGACATTGATACGAAAGGTATTTCATCTAATTGCAAAGTTGTTGCAAATCTAAAATGTTTTGTTTACTTTAGCGAGCACGTCACAGGGGAAAACATAAATAAATATAACCTCTGATGCTTGTGTTGGTCTTATTTATGTCATCTAAACAATAGCAGTTTCTGTCATCTAAACAATAGCAGTCTCATTAGCTTTGATAGACAAGAGAGTAACATCCTTTTTCTTTTCCTTGGAAAATCTCCTTGGGAGATCCTCCAGGCACTTCCTCGTGAATGACATTCGAATAAATATTGTTGGTGGACAACATGTAAACTTAACACCGCACAATAAATGCAGGTGGATTTGGCCTTCTGACTTACTTGGCCATTATGACTTCATGTCAAGTCATGCTAATTGAGATAACCCTTGGGGTTAAGAGATGACTATATTTTATTATATCTTTAAAGATGATAATATACCTTGTGATTACACGGATTCTATCTAATTTAGAAACAGGCTTTTAGGTTTAACTGGAGATAATTCAGTTACAGATCTACAAATCATGAGGAAAGAAGTTATGCCAAAGCTCCATATTACAGAACTCTCTCTGCTTTCATAAGAGTTCATTCCATTATCTACTTTGCTTACTATTTGTTGTAATGAACTTGTTTTCATTGCCCATTTTGACGTTACAGGGGTGTATTTGCATGCATTGTAGGCCATGTTATTCCTCAATCTTTCCCTACAAGGAGAAATCCTTACCTTTTTTGGAGAGAACCCGAGAGTATTATCAAGTAAATCACCCACTATCATCTCCATTCTTTAGAATAAGGAACCCTAACCTAGTGGGGAATCCCTTCTGTCAACCAAAGACTAATTGTTTTGGTATAAGGTGAACGCTTAGCTCAGGTTGACGTCAGTTAAGCAATTCAGTAAAACATGAAGCTCCAATTTGTTTTTAGGGAGAAGGAAGGTATTAGAACCATGCTCACAAAGAGCTCCACATTTCTAGTCCAATATGCCCAGAAAGGATATGTTGAAGTAGAAACGAGAGCAGATTTTGATAAATCTCAAACCCAACATTCCCAGTGCTTCAGCCTTATGAAGTGCACATTGTGAAATGAAATGCTCGAGAGTTGAATGTTACATTTAGATGAATTTTCAGAATGTAAATGCTGGGAGTCGCATGAGTCTTGCAATGTTGTCAAAACGTAAAGTGAAAAATCAAACATATTTTAAAATGAATGAGAAAATCAAACATGTTTTAATGCAATGAGATTATGAAATTTGTTATGACAACAAAATATATCAACTAGCAAATCAAGAGTCATCCATCCGTGAATGAGAAAATCAAACATGTTTTAAAATGCCCACAACCATTATTGTTATGTCAGAGAGACAAGTTTTCTTCGTAGAACTGAATCGAGCTGGTATAGTGCTGAGTGTTATGTGAAATTGCTGTTGTAAATGCCTCAATGTAGAGATCTAATTTTCACAATGAATTCTAATCGAACATTGTGTTATCTAGAAAATAAAAAGATTGTGCCAACATCCACTTGCTTATGAAGTATGAAAATGTATTTAAATCACTTAGCATGTATCGGTATTAGCACTTGAACAGGTTATCGATCCATAGTAGGGAATTGTGTAAGTTCACAAGATATGTCATACCCTTGCAAATTCATTTAAAATCTGTGGTGTGGCTTTAATGGAAAAAACTTCAAGTAGCAAACCATTTCAAATCAGTTTCAGCTCTTTAATCATCATCCATAAACAGTACCAACAAAGGATAAATTGCATTTAGGATTCAATTAAGTATTTTACAAAGTTGGTGCATCACCATGAACAATGAACATTAGTAAGGGTTACCACAAGTTTCAAATTCATTACTAACGTGAATAACAGTAAAAGATGGAAAAAAACCCATCAAAGAATATGATGCGCAAGATAAGAAAATTAAATTTATTGATATGAGTTCCACAATTAGTGCACCATTTGAATTATAGGAAAATATCACGAGATATGTATCGTGAATGTGTGGTTTCTTGGTGAGACTGTCCATTGAACAAGATAAGCTAAATAATGAAACTAGAGTGACCAGATTTCTGAGCATCCATATTGAGTAAAGGAAATCTATCTCTAGTGTGATGAGCTTGAAATTAGAAAATTAACATGAAATTTCCACCATGAAACTTTAAAATTGAACCATATTTGTCTAAGTGTGTTGATTAGTGCCCAGTTTATGTGTGTAATTAGACAAGAAAAATAAAGCCTAAAGCACTATGTTCAGTGTTGAGTAGCTTAAATGATTCTTGTATGTTGTAGTAGGAAGAAGGGGATCAATTAATTTAATTATTTAATGTCATTTCTAATGTGATGTTAAGTAATTAAATTGAAAAGGGAAGTGGGTGTTGGATGGAAACTCTCAAATAGTGCTTGGAATATGAGAATTGTTGCACGCTCACCCGGTTCTTTGATCTGTAACATGCCTGATGAGGTACCTGGGATAACTTCTCTTGTTTACATTGGTATGCCGTTCAGTTGGTTTGCTTGGCATGTCGAGGACCATGAACTGCACAACTTAAACTACTTACACACGGGCTCTCCTAAGACCTGGTATGTTGTTCTGGGAGATGCAGCACTATCATTAGAAGAAGTTATACGTGTTCAAGGTTATGGGGAGCATACTAGTCCTCTTGAATTGGTCGGCTACGTTTGCAATTTTGGGTGAGAAGAAAACTCTAATGTCCCCAGAACTACTGCTTCAAGCAAGGATTCCTTGTTGCAGGTTGGTGCAGAATCCATGGGAATTTGTTGTCACCTTTCCAATGGCATATTATTTAAGATTTAGCTATGATTTTAATTGTGGTGAGGCAGCCAATTTTGAAACTCCATCTTGGCTTAAGGTGGCTAAAGAAGCTGTTGTTCGCAAGGCTGCCATAAATTATCTTCCTATGTTGTCTCATCAGCAGTTGTTGTATATGATTGCATTGTCTTTCCCTTCAAGGATACCTGCAAGCTTAGCCAATGAGCCTCGAAGTTCCAGGTTAAAAGACAAGAAGAGAGGTGAAGGGGAAATAGTTGTCAAGCAACATTTTGTAAATGATATGATTGATAATAATCACCTACTTTCAGTTCTCCCTGAAAAGGAATCCACTTGCTATGTAGTTCTCTAGGATTCTGCTCATATTTCAAGTAATTGTCAATGTTTTCCACTATAACTCATGCAAAATGTGGTTCTATATTTGGAGGAAGTTGCTTAGAAGAATTTCCAATTAACTCTTCAACAAATGGTAGTATAATGGTGGGTAAAAAGTCTATGTGCATCGAATATCCTGGAGACAAATGAGAATTTTGTATCTGATCTAATCAAAGGTGGCAATTTTTTTTTGTAGGTGACCATTGCTAACAGGAAAAACATCCTGACTTCAGTAGTGATAGGTTTACAGATGTTTATTTCCAGGAAAATCTTAGGGGATCTTAGTCTCTAGATAGTGACTCCCCATCTGATGATTCCATGCTTCTTGATTCAGGCACGTTGGCATGTGTTACTTGTGGAGTTTTGGGCTTCCCATGTATGGTAATAATACAAATTTCTGAGGAAGCTACAAAAAAACTCTTGCCTTCCGATTATAAATTTGTTGATGAACATTATGGAGTATCTGTTGTAGGTTGTACAAGACAAGATTTTTCCTCTTTTGGAATTGCATTTACTGCAAACTAGAGCACAAGTTTAGAACCCTCAACCAAATATGGTAAAGGAGATTTTAGCAAGAAAATTTCAGTACAGTAGATCTGAATTTGTTGTAGACCAGTCAACAAAATTACAAAAATGGATAATTTTTCAGCCATTCAAAGGCCCATATTCAATGTCACAAATCATTCAACTCAACTAAAGCTCAAATATGCACCGGCTTTGAAAATCTGCAGTGAGAATCATTGGAAAAATGCAAGGCAATATTGGAATCCATGGCTGAAGGTAATGGTGCAGTTTCTTGTTCTGAAAATGTCATCAATAGCAAAGCAGAGTATGATTTCTAGAATCATTCAAGTTCTCAATTTTCTTTATCTGCTAGTTTATCTCATAGAAGCACAATTTCTCATGCAGCTCATAATAATAGATGGATTTTTAGGGATGCGACATTGAACAAAGAATTGCTCCACAAATACCCTAATGATTTCTCCAACACTGACAGCCAAAATGAGGCTTCTCAGAGTTCAACAAAATTCATGAACAGATCTATGGCTAACGCATTGTTAGTCCCTATACCTTCAGTAAAAGTTCTATCGACACTAGATCTTCTGGCAGCCACTTACAATGATGCATCAGATTCTGATAAACTAGATGATATTGTCAAAAATGGTAAATGCCATCCTGCTCATGAAGAACAAGATGTTGCATTAGATAATGTTGACATTGTTGAAATTGTGCCTTTGGCTGGGAACTATCATTCAAAGAGTGGTATTCTAAAAGAAAACTCTCACCTCTCTTCACCTGGTTCAACTAGTAAAATTCCTGTGGAAGGGACTGACAAAGAAATTGTAACAAGGGTGCATTTTTTTTCAAGTAAGGTATCAACTGAACATGTTGGTAAGAATGATTCTTTTTGTGACATTGTGAAGTAGAGTAAAAGTTTCAAGAAAGGGTCTCCACTGTCTTCGAGCCTTTCTCCAAAAAGAAGGGTATCTGAATCTGAATCGGTAACAGACATTCATGAGGGTCTCCATGTCATTGGCCATGAATTATTTTCACTAGAATCCAGTAACTTGATATATCAGTCAATTATAACTCCACTCTGTAAGACTTCAGTCAAAGAGACTCTTGGGAGTGAAGCATTACCCAGTAATCAGTCTCGTAACTGAAAATTTGAATTTGGAGTGACTGCTGAAGATATTTCTGGGACTGATGAAGGCATTCCCAGTGTAACATTTTCCTCTGTAAGGGAGTCCAAGAACTTGATAGTTTCCATAGTAGAAAGAAATATTTCTATATTAGATTCTAGCACGGTATCTAAATGCAACACTGGGTGTCCTAAGGTGTTCTCTATTTTTGAAAAAAAAGTGGTGGAGATCTCTCTACAAGCTATTATTAAAATCCATCTAGTTATGACCAACATGCAGCCAAAAAAGTCCCCTTAGAAAATGATGTGGATGAGAACATTAGAGAAAATTCAGACATTGTTTCTATGCATGTCATGACTAATTCTTCACATATAGATTTTCATCATAATAAACAGACTTCTAAAATAGCAGAGGGCAATATGATACGGCTTGGGGAAGGACATGGTTTTCAAACAAATATTCTTGTTACATCAGCAAGGAAAGGAAGAACATCTTTATTGTGGAAACATTGCAAAGGCTTCATGAGACCACATGTATTTTGCCTGGAACATGGTATTCAGGTAGAGGAGAAATTGCAAGCTCTGGGAGGTGCACATTTGTTGATTCTATGGCATGCAAACTATCCAAAAATAGAAAAGAGAGCAAGATTGCTTGCAAAAGAAATTTGTGTTGATTACTCATGGCAAGAGACTCCACTTATAAATGCAGCAAAAGATGATTTGGAAATGATTCGAGTGACTATTGAGGAACAAGATGATGCAGAATTGGGCAGAGAATGGACTGCACAACTTGGTGTGAGTTTGCGATACAGTGTAAAACTTAGCATATCACCCTTTTATAGTAAGAAAAAACCTTACAATAAAGTTTTGGATGCACTATTTCCTAGTGAATCCTTTCACAATGATTCTTCTTCTAGTGATTTTGGTGGTTCAAATATTTCAAATCTTAAGTGGCAACTTAGAACTCACATTCCTCCTATGCCAGAATGGGGATTGGGGATTCTAAAAAGAAAGCAAGCAAACAGAAGAAAATAACAGTTGCAAGAAAGTGGTGTGGGAGGGTTTGGATGATTAACCAAGTTCACCCATATTTAGTAGGTCAGAGCATTTCACAACAACCTGCTTTCTTAAGTAATCATATAGGACGCAGTGAAATCAGTGGATCTCGAGGATGTCCTAGGAAATCAACAACAGATTTAGACAGTAAATCTAAGTCCAAAATATGCACAAAAGAAACCTGTGATAAGCAGCTATGTATTGAACCCAAAATTACAGTAAAGTTGGTTATAGATAGAAGTTTGTCTAGGAAAAGAATAATGCAAATGGAAGAAGTAGTCATTGATAGTAAAATGGAGATTCAAAGTTTCGAGGACAGACTCTTAGACACTATTGTGGAGGACCCCACGCATTTTTCTAGTTTACCAGATGCAAAGCCAGAGGACCCTTTTTTGCGAAGCCTCTATTGGGATGACTTCTTTTGAGGATATTTCTGTTTTTTCAAAGAGAAAACTAGATATAGAGCCAAGCTTGCATGCACTGACAGGCAAGATTTCAAAACTGAGTTTTCTTAAGAATAGAGTCACTTGTAAGGTAGAGGGAGATTATCTTGAACAAGGAGGTTTCAAAATGAAAAAAAACACAGATGGCTGAGACACACATGGGCACTGATGGGCATGTTTCCCAACATTGTAAGGTTAATTTGGACAGTAGTTTGCATTATGTACACATGAAATTGAGACAGTTGAGACTGAATACAATGCAAACAAGAGCGGTAGTTTAGACCAGGTAAAGAGTGGTGATCTTTCATGTAACAATTCGATTCAAAGGAAATGTCTGAGCAGTTGATGTTGTCCACATCTACAAGAATTAAATCATCGTTACAAGGTTCTTGTTAGATTGCATCTGCTACGGGTAAAATGAGAAGTAAAAGGAAGAAACTGGCTGCCCGTAATGATAGTCTTGAGGTTCTCCAAAATCCTGCAGAAAATAATGAAGGCAACAGTAACATTCCAAACTCTGACAAGCATGTTATTCCAGGTTCTAAAGCACAAGCGTCCTGTGAGCCTGATAGCTCCCAAGGGCAGATCGACTTATGTTTCTATGCAACTTCAGGTTAGTAATGTCTTGTTCTTCAAAGATTCAACTAGATTTGAAAAATCTCTAGTAGGTAGGCTTCAAGGTCCAGATTTTGAACCAAGGCTCTGATACCATGTGTAAGAGCCCTATCCTAGGATCTTCTAACAGATCCATTTCTGATGAATTTAAGCACAATAAGAGGAAATAGTTTACTTTCTTACAAGACTTTTAAACAAATAAAATTTTACCATTTACATTCTAATCCTTATAACTTATGGAGAATACTTCATTTTAATAAATTTACTTGAGTAATCTATAAAAGAATACTTGTACCGGTGACTGGTGGAAATGCCTTTGAGCTACTTCTCCTATTGAACGCTCATCTTGACTGACCTAGCTGGATTTACCTCCCAGCCAACTAGGAAATAATCCCTAGCCCAAGAAGCCTTCATAGGTTCCCTAGCCCTTCGAGCCCAATTCCAATCAGATGTAGTGTTTGTGTCCAAGATGAATGATCCAGACCAGGTAACAATATTTCCCTCCTCTCAACAACCCAAGAAACCTCCACAAGTTCCTAAGGTCTCCAAAAACACAACAAGTCCTCAAATCACAATTAACCCCACAATCATAAGCAAGACCCCAACCTTCTCCCTCTCCCTTGCCCCCCTCTCATTAATATCATTAACTTCTCATCCATCCTTACAGTTGACTTCTCTTCTCCCAAGTAAAGCTGGGAGTACATTTGGAAATGTGACATGAATATAAAACTGGAAAATTAATGGGAGAGGACCATGTCTCCTCCCAAGTAAATCTAAAAGTACGTTGGGGAATGTGAAATGAATATATATATATATATATATATATTAATGAGTTGGAGAGGACTATGTCTTCTCCAAGTAAATGTGAGGGTACTTGGGGAATGTGAGATGTAATAAAATGGAGAGGGACCTCTCCTCCCCAAGAAATCTGAAATTACATTGGGGAACGGAAACAAAATATATATAGTATAACATTATACTATACTAAGTATATATATATATATATATATTGATAATGAGTTGGAGAGGACCATGTCTTCTCCTAAGTAAATGTGAGGGTACATTGGAGAATGTGAAATGAATACATATATTATTTGAAATAATAGAAGGAGACCATATCCTACCTAAGATTCAATTTGAGAAGGTAAGTTGGAAATTTGAATAAGAGAAATCTTGAATTTTATATTAAACCAATATTTCTCAATATTTTCAAATAATGTAAACATTAACAAACTTTGCAGGATAAGATATAAGTGGGGCATTACACTCTCTTCTTCTGCCAAAAAGTGACTAAGATGCTTTGTTTGTTGGTTTTCATTGGTTGAATTGCTTGAAGCTTCATTGCTTGATTTTTTGAGTTTTTTGGATGGTTTCTATGACCTTAAATAATCTAGGTCAATTACCGTTCATTTGTTTATTTACTCATTGTGTCAAGATTTTGATTTGATGCTTCATTTAATCCATATTTCAATCGCAACTTCTTCATTGTTTCATTTTCAATTGAATGAGTGAAAGAGTCTGGTTTGTTCTCTTATTTTTAGTGTCCCTTTCCTCTTTCCAAGCATAGATTACATTGCTTGGTTTTTCGATCGAAGCATTTGCGTGTTTGGTTTGTGTGATTCAAAGAAGAAGTTTCTTTTAGTTTCATTTATCATGCTTTGGATTTGATTAATGCTTGATTGTTCGGGATTGTGAAAAAACTTCATTAAAAGTGCTTTATGTGAAATATTCATTTTTCATTTTATGAAAAGAAGAACATCATTCTAGTTTACTTAAGCGAAAATATTCCATTAGTAGCATCATTGAAAAGCTAGAATTGCATCATCATGAGCATTGGAAATGAAATGAAACTTCTTTTGTTGTTAAGGGGATATTAAGTGCATTTAGGACATATATTAGTGAAATATTTCATTCTTTGATTGTACCATTGATTGTGTGCTCTCTATCCTTAAATTAGTGTTAACATTCATCGAAGAAAGATTTATTTTCTCATACAGTTGCATATAGGATTTTTCAGATGACAGTGGTAGGGCCTTGGAATTGGAACCTAATTCAAGATCCACTTTTAAAATTTATTGAATTAACCTAACAAAGCATTTAAACGTGACACTCACATTCAGTGGTCTAGGCTAGAGACATGTTCCGATGTCTTTAAACCTAGCGGTTGTCGTTCGCTTCAGTATTAGACAACGCTAGTACTGACTTGTGCTCCCCGTATCGTCACATATAGAAAGGGATACCCCACTAGGTTTGCAATCCTTTATCCATAGGAATCTGAGTCTACCACCTTATAAACGTGATACATCGAACACAGCATACGGGGAGATTGCATGCTCGTACTTTTCGGTTCGCTCGGAGGTATTCTATAGTTCACAGTTACTTGATAATCATTTTGCCTAGAGTACCCTGAGTAGTCATTTTTTTTCTTTACTAACTCCTAAAATTTGAAAATATCAACGAGCATTTTTCCTTTTGAGATCGTTAAATCTGAAAGCGACTAGAGTCACCTTTCGCTCCTTTCTCAACTCTTAAAATATGAAAAGACAAAGTTTTGCTTCAGTGTCTTAAAATTAACTACCCACGAAATATTTCTGGTTAAAATTATCTTCCTTAGTGATTCTTTAGGGCCGATTCCAATGGCAACATTTCCAGAGTCTACCAGTGAAGGATTCCCCTTGGATGGGAATCTTGGTCCTTTTCCTTCTTTTGGAAATGTTGGTGCTCCTTATATGGAAACGTTGTCCTTTCCTGGGTTAACCATTGGTTTACCTATCTAGTTATTTTCGACCTCAATAGTCCCGAGTGTCCCAACTCCCGCCCCGCCATCTCCTTCATTTGAATCACATCATGATGATTCTAAGGTTAACCTCTCCTCTTCTTCCCCTATTTCTTCATCTTCCTCTTCTACTTCTCCTGGTGAAAGTTTGCAATCCAGTTACCATGAGGCTAAGAAGAAGAAGAAGAAGACGAAGAAGAATGAGTTAGATAAGCAAGAGGCCAACCTTGCAGTTGTTACTCCAAATGCACCTCCCGTAGACAAACCTTTCGAGCCTCCACGGAAGGTTAATTTCCCTTGCAAGTTGTGTAAGGGTGACATCTCCTTCGATACTATCCTGGCATTCCCAGAGTCTTAGAGGTATGGTCTCAAAATATGGATCGACTATCCGCATCGACCTTTGGAGATCATGTCAATGCTACACCCTCATCTAATGATGGTAAGAAGAGGGGAAATATTAAATTCCCTTGTAGGTTATGTGAAGGAGATAATCTTCTTCATCTTTGTCCTCTTATGGATAAAGCTTCCAATGTTTTGGAAAACCTTACAGCTCCTCAACCCCAAGTTCCTATTGGTTATCACGGGATTTCTTCTAACCCGCTCCTAGTTGGTAAAGAGATTGGCTTGGATTCATCTCTTGCCCATCCTTCTCTTCCTAAGAATGACTCTCTTGTGTCTATTCCCAACCAACTGTTTGTCGAAAATAGTGTCAACTTGGCTCTGCCTTAAGTTGTTCACTATGTTCCCGAAGAGAGTATTGATCATATTGCTCATTTTTTTCTCGTCTCTTTAGATTCTCTTGAATCGAAGAGTGGCCCTCCTATCCCATTTTTTCAGGAGAGTCCTTCTCCTATTTGTGCAGAGCATGGGGGCAATCATATGATACCCCCACCAAGTAGTTTTGTTGTTCCTTTTGATTGGATTTGATTGATTGCATTCCGCCTCCCACCTTGTGTTCCTTTCCAGATCACAATACAAGCCTATAATATGGTAGTACATGGAACTATATTAGATGAAGGCGCATCTATTATCATCATGACTTCTACTACTTGGAAAGATTTGGTTTCCCTGCAGCTTGTGCCCGTCACTCAGAACCAGTTAACCCTTAGTGATCCTTCCAAGGTTCCCTATTACTTTGGGATGAAATACCATCTATATATGTGTGATGGTAGTCCAAGGTCCTTTAGATTTCAATATTCTCCTTGGATGCAACTATGTTTATGTCATGGGAGCTCTTGTTTCTTTTCTTTTCCGTGTGGTTTGTTTTCCACATGAAGGGAGAATAGTGACCATTGGAAAATTATCATTCATTGGTCACCAGGTGCCTCCTTTGCAACCATTATCCCCTATTGGTTCTTATTTGCAAGAAGTATCCTCCCCACCATAGGTAAATTATGTGGCTACCCATTCCGTCTCCACATCTTTTGATGATCACACAGATGGTATAGTACATTATGTACTGGGGGCATTGGAACTCAATCTATCATTGGTACCGATTGACATGTATTCCTCCCCGAGCATGGTTCTACCGTCTAGTGAGGACCTCTTGGGAGATATGTTCTCGTATGGTCCATGAACAAATATATGGAGCATAGTTCGTTCTCTTGTGTCAAGCTCGTTAAAAAATGAAACAAGGGGCCAGAGTAGAGTTCCTTGTCTTGTGTCAAGTTCCTTAAAAAATGAAACAAGGGATGTGAGCATGGTTCCTTATCTTGTGTCAAGCTCATTAAAAAATGAATCAAGGAGTCTAAGGATAGTTTGTCCTGTATTAACCTCATTAAAAAATGAAACAAAATTCTGAGAATAGTTCTTTTGCTATGTCAACCTCGTTAAAAACATGAAACAACTCCCTTTTCCAAATCGAGTCTTTAATTAAGATCTCATAAAATCCTAGTCGAGTCTTTCCTGGATCTCAAGAGTGAACCTTCATTCCATCCACCTCGCTGAAGTAAATGAAGCTTTAGGGGCTTGTACCTCAAATCGAGTCATTATGTTGGAGGCATGCAAACTTATTGCAAGCATAGTTTTTTGTTTCAAGCTTGTGTAAACATGAAACCAAATTCAAGAAAAGTTCCCCATGGTTCAAGCTTGTGTAAAAATCAATCCATGCCCAACTTACATCTTGTGATTTCCATTTTTATTAGCTAATTTCTGCTAGATGAGCCTTGGTTGTTTCATTCCATCGCCACCATCTCTTTTTCCGATAATATGCTTTCACTTGGTTGTTTTTCCTCTCCTGAGGAACCGCGGCAATGAGTGGTTTTGCTAGTTAGCCTCTTACCCTTTTAGTGTTTTGAGAAGTTCCACCATAACCAAAACTAGTTGCTAGCCTTTATACCACTCATTACTCTAAGACGAGTCACGTTTAAGCTCTTTTCTGATTCGTAAAAATTGAAAATATTGCCGATTATTTTTCCATTTTAGACACGTTAAAGCAAATAAAAGTAGGGAGTCAACTTTGAGCTCTTTTCTGACTCTCAAAATATTAATATTGACAAGATCTTGTCGTTTTGAACTCATTAAAGGCTGTGAAATTTCATTTACCCAGCATACATTTACCCCTTTTTGGGTTGTGATAAACTATTTACGAAAAAGGTACTCCTTGGCTAGCATGGTCAAGAGGTTCTTTCTAGTATTGTTTTCAACCTTTTTGGGCTCGAGAGACAACTTTACGAAAAGGGACATGTTGGAGTTTTCTTTTCCGTGTATTTTTCAAACTCTCTAAATATGAAAAAGATACTGAGTTTTTTCTTTGTTGGGTCATTAAAGTATTAAACAACATAGGATTTGTCACATGACGAACATGAGCTTCTCCTTCCTAGGGCTCATTAATCTTAATAGGTCAGACTCATCCGAAGGATGGACTTATAGTGCAAGTACATGTTATCCTCTTCAAGCTTTCAATTAAAAATAATTGGGGTACCTGCCATAAATGGTGGGGGAAAACGGGAAACTCTATCAGTTCTGTTGGCATCTCACTCTTGAACATGACACTTTCTGCTTCATGTCGGGTTGGGATATCCTCACTTCATCGTTGACTTTCCTGGGTTAGGCCATTCATTTTTTTCCTTCCATTTGATCTTTACCACATCATCATGACCTTCGATACTATGGATCCCAAAGTTGCCAAACTTCGAAGTCGTGTCGCTGATATGTTCAAGAGTTGTCCTTTTGTAGTTGCACTCATCCCTGATTCTTCGTGTCATCCATAATCATTGCATCCCTCTGTCTCGTGTCAATGATGTGGGATACATCATGGCCCTCCTTTGACACGGTCACTTCCTCTCAACTGCAGCTCATTATCTGGGAAGTTGGCTGAGAGACTCCCTTCTAGTGCCTTAGAGCTTGCATGCCCTAATGGAAAGTTCTTCACACTCGACGACAAGTTCACATCATTTCATTTTGATCGGTTGATTTCATGAGTGTTTGATTCTAGTTTCATTATTCACATTTTGTGGATTGTGTTTCTGGTATCTTGATAGCCATTGACATTATTAGAGGTTTCTCTTGTGCTTGTTAATACTTCAACAATCTCGTACTAGCAGCCCTTTCGGCAACAATCTGCGGAGCGAAGACTGAAGTCTCACCTGAGGCAGTATGCAAGGGTGCTGGAACCAGGTTTCCGCACCCTAGGGATGTCTTGATGAGGTCTGGATGGTTCGCAACCTGATCTATGCACTTCTTCTATTCCACATAGCAGTGTGGCCTTCGCGAAGATCCACGAAGGGGTGTTTCTTAGATCCTTAGTCTTAATGCAGTTATTATAGGTCTGATTTATTCTTTACGATCGTTAATTGAGAATTTAATAGTTAAACCCAAGGTATGCAATCATATACTTCATAAAACCATAAAATAAGTATAAACATTCAGATCTGCAATCAGATACACAGTAGTTCAAGAACACTTATCTTTATTAATCCTCCACTTAGTACAATACAATTCCACCCTACACACACAGCTGCAGGGGTCCATGCACACAGCTGCAAAGCCTACTCTAATCTCTACCCACAACTTAGACTTACAGACTCAAATCATCCTTGCTTCATAAACCCATATGCTTTTAGGTCTCCATTACAATTATTAACTAAAAACTGCCTTCTAAACCTAGATCCTTGCTCTATTTATACATTCCTATGGTCCGTGGACCATGGGCAAGCTGACACATTCTAGATTAACCTATAACATTTTAGGGCGGACTACCCTTGGACTTAACCCATTACAATTCGCACTCCATGTACTTCGCGGAACCTTTACCATACTTTTACCCTTGAGCCCCGAAACCGTTATGCAAGGGGTCCACTACCCAACAGGCCCCCAACACAATCATCGTGACTCGTCCCGAGTCACTCGTCGATGCGGCTAGACATGCGGCCAAGGATTCGCGGTTCACCATCCCCGTGAGTGACATACTGCACCTTGTCATTCCATCCTTGCTTCTTTCATGCTTCTTCAAGCTTCTACTCCATTTCCCCTACTAGTTCGTCGAACCGATGATGTTCATTTTTCTCTGCTCGGTTAACACAAAGCCGATCCTCCTAGGATTTTAGCTCAAGCTGAGACGCCAAAGCCATAAATTCTTCATGTAGATACAACAAATTTTTACTTTCTGGTCCCATATACTCAATATCTGTTGCACCTTGTGCTGCAATTTTGAAAGAAACATGTTGTTGTCCACGAGATCCCAATCTTCAAGGCTTATCAAAAATGAACTTGTAAGCATATATTTGTCATTTGTCTCAAAATCCATTGTCTTTCTCGTAGCTTTCGTAGATAGCTTTCCAAACCATGGTTTATGGAGTGGCATTCGAACTGGTCCTACTACTTGTCTGAAAATTTTTAGTACATCTCCCACTGTTGGTGTTGAGCGCAGCATGGCGCCCCTAGCTTTTGACATTGCATTATTCAGAAAGTCTTGCATCTCTTTTGGAAAACGCAGCTCAACCTTCCACCGTCAAGGTTCAAGGGTTCCATATCTAACCTCTAAATACTACAATTTGTGTGGTAGGTGCCCCACTATGATTTATAGGCTTGTCGAAATTCAAAATCAGTCGTTCCCTCCTTTTCCGACCCATTAATGCTCGATTAACCATATATTTCTCGTACTGTGTAACTTAATGACCCATCGCCCACTCCTTTTCACCATAACTCGGACATCTTATCATGAACAGTGACAAAAATGGTCACTTCCTTGCTTTTCCACACAGCAGCACATCCCCTTATGCGCAACCGTGACCCTTATGACATATCGATTCTATGTGCACCCATGTTGTCGTGCAACTCCCTCACAAACTACTTTATCATCCCACGCTCTCTTTCAACTATTCGGATCAGTGAGACTATACTCTGGTCATTTAGTCAGGCAGTCGATCCGCCCGTGTAGAGCTTCAGGTGACTACCATTTACCCTTCTAGGGAAAGGCTCTCCATTAAGCTTGCTGAGCTGGACCACGCCTCCATCTGTGACTTCCTTGACGACATATGGTCCTAACCAATGCATCTGGAGCTTTCTATGGAATTTCTCAAACTTGCTATCATATAGTAATACTAAATCATTTTCTTTGAATGTGTGTAACTTGATATGGCGATCGTGCCAAGCCTTTTCGCGTTGCTTTTGTACTTGCTGATGAAATCCCACCAGAAACCGTTCCTCCTCTAGTTCTTCTAGTTGTGCGAGCCTTTCTTCCAATGTCCCGCGGTCTACCATTGTTGTTATTGCTATGATTCGCAAACTAGGTACAATGTATTCCATTGGCATGATGGCTTCCATGTTGTAGACTGATCGGAAAAGTGTCTGACCTATCAATTTCTTGCAAGTGGTTCGGTATGCTCATAGCACAGCAGGTATGCGTAAATCCCAATCGTTGCACTTCGCATTGCAGATCTTGGTCACCGCAGTCTCTAAAATATTGTTGAAAGCTTCCACTGTCCCATTTGCCTGTGGGTGATACGGCATACTGTGTTGATGATATACTTGGAATTCCTCAGTAAGTGCGTTGATAGTTTCATTTAGGAAGTGTGTTCTGTGGTCATTCATTAGAATTTTTTGAGCATCCAAACTGTGTCAACACATTCTCGAACAAGAATTTCGCAACTGTAGTGGTTGTACAGTTCTTAAACAATTGTGCTTCCACCCATCGAGTCAAGTATTCTATCATGGTGATGATATAGTGCTCACATGTCTTTCCCTGAGGCGTGATGGGCCCAACAAAGTCAATCGCCCATTTCTCAAATGGTTGCACTATCACCCATGGATTGAGCAGCACTTCGTCCCTACACGATGGTTTCCCAATCCGTTGACATACGTCACAGGCCCGACAATACGTTTTTGAATCTTGATGTAGAGTTGGCCACCATAGTCTGGCGCAAAGAATATTTTGCATCGTCGCCCATCCCACATAATGTCCTCTTAAAACTCCTTTGTGTGCTTTTGTGAGGATCTATCCCCGTTCAAATTCAGGTACATATCTTCGTAATATTTTGTCATTTCCCATTTTGTAAAGGTGTCTCACGATAACAATGAAATCTTCCCCGCGTATCACCAATTATTTCTTCTGTTGAATTGAATACCCCTGTGGCGCGGTCCCTGTGGTTAAAAAGTGGATTATATCTTCAAAGTGACCATCTGCGATGCGTACTACATAGAGCTATGCATCAGGTTGTCCTTCTTCTAAATTTTTTGGCTCCTCTCCGTTCTCAATTTGGGACAGGTGATCTGGGCCTGCGTTTAGGCACCCTGGCTTTATGACGACCTCAAAGTCATACTCTTGGAACAGTAACAACCATCTACAAATTCACCCCCCCAACACATGCTTGTTCACCAGGTACTTTAATGCGGAGTGATCGGTATACATTTTAAAATTCCCACCAAGTAGATAGTGGCAGTATTTCTAGAGTGCATATACCATCGCTAATCCCTCGTGCTCAGTGGTGGAGTAGTTATTTTCTACTTTAGATAGTCATCGGCTCGCAAACGTGATCGGGTGATTGATGCCTTCTGCTCCTTCCTGCGTGAGTATAGCACCCAGTGCGATACACAACGCATCCACATGTACATGAAATTCAATGTCCCATTTCAGGAAGACCAAAATGGGGGCAGAGGCCATTTTTTGCTTTAGAATCTCCAAACTCTTCTTACAATCCTTATTCCAATAATATGTGGCATCCTTCTTTAACAACTATTCCATTGGTTTCGTGATTTGTGCGTAACCCTTAATAAACTTTCGGTAGTATCCAATGTGTCCCAACGTAGTATGGAGTTGTTTGACACTGTGCGATGCTTGTAGATTGAGTATGATAACAATTTTCAACAGGTCAACCATCAAGCCCTGTCTGTAGACCACATGGTCGAGCAAGTTTCCGAAGGGAATGATGAAGGTACACTTCTTAATATTTAGCGCAATCTGGTGTCGTCGACATGTGTCTAGCATCAATCATAACCTTGCCACATGTTTCTTGACTAGCCCAAATACAGTCCAATCATCAAAACAAACCTCCAAGAACTAATGAATGAATTCCTTGAACACAGCCACTACTACGCATGAAAATATCGTTGGCGCATTCTTCAACCCGAAGGGCATCACAGTGTACTAAAAGCATCCCCATTCGGTCGCGAAGGTGGTCTTGCTCCTATCTTTTGACGCGATCTTGATCTGGTGATATCCTGAGAACCCATCCGTGAATGAGTATGCTTCCTGTCCAACAACATTCTCTAGGACTTCACCTGTAAACAGGGCTTGGAATGGGTCATGAACGCAAGAATCATTTAATTTTCGGAGATCCACGTAGATTTCAATTTCTCCCTTCTGTTTCTTCTCTTGTACTATCATAGGACTTACCCAGTCAGATTCTTCAATAGGTTCAATAATTCTTGCTACAAGCATCTTGTCCAATTCTTCACATGCTTTTTCCTTATACTTCGGATTGAAACGGTAAGGACGTTGCTTAATCAGCTTTGCGTCTTTCTTCAGAGTTATCTTCATCACCCCTAGGTCGTTGAGAATCCCCTTCAACTCTGTCACTTTTGTTGGGAATATTTCTTGATATTCATGCAGTAACTCGACAACTTTATCCATCGTGGCATCATCCCAATAATCCCCCAAAGTCACGCACTTCGGCTCTTCATCTATACCAATGTTCACCTGTTTTGTTTTTAGTGGCGTTGTGATGTCAGGATCCTCGAACGTCGGTACTCAAACTTCACGGCTCCCTTGTATTTTCAAAATGTTGATGTTTCAGGGATCATCATGATCATCCTTCGCTTGTAGGTTGTAACATTCTAGGGCATGGCTTAACTGATGTGTCCATTCCGGTTGAATGATTTCCTTTGGTTCTTATGGTAATTTGAATATAGTGGCTTTTACAAATTCCAGCGCATCGTCAACTGTATCCATCCATTGGTCCTCAAATAAGAACGTTAATAAAAACCCTTCACACAAGATATCCCATTCGCCCATACCATGTGGGAGCTCTGTCTCACTATACCAATTTCTAGGGATGACATCCAAGGTATGATAAAAAAATTGTACCCATTTAGGTTGAGGCTCCTCTCCATAGGATTTTTTCCATTTTGCGAGGTGCCTGCGTGGGTCATCATGTCCATCGTATTTCTCAATTATTCGTAGTTCCAACTTTCCAAATCTTAGCTACATCATCCTTTCGCAATCCTTCCAGCTTTCGAAATTCCCTTCATGTGTTCCCCACCACCGTGTCGGAGTCACGCGCAGCACCCATTTTAATACATCGAGCCTCTGGTTTTCTAGTACTGCACCCTCATACTGGTGCAAGAATTTGTCCACCATTGTTAGTCCATCATAGGTTTGTAGATCGCGTGCCTGGGCGGTTACGCAACGCAGGGATTTGGTCATCATATTACAATTTAGCATCATCACGTCCCTCAACCGATTGTGCCATCGCTCATCATCTTCATTGGCCTCTGACAGGCAGGATTCTGCGAGCCTCCACGAGGTCCTTTCATCTATAGTAGGGTGTAACTGATCTTGGTTCCATGCAATTAGTTTCTATATACAATCTAGCTCTTCATCGCTTCCATCATCGTGCACGGGCTCTGTGTAACATTATCCTTCGGCGGGGTCCAACGACACGATCACACATAGGGACTTTTTCTAAAAAATTATCTTCCCCTTCTTTAGATTAATAAATCCATTCATATTTGTTGCCTAGTCTATTCTGAGTAATGCAGGGTAAGGGTTACTGTCATCCACAATTTATATTACCTCGAAAGCTGTCTGCGTGCTTACGCCATCAATATCTACTGTTACTCTAGTTGATCTTCCCAAGGGAAAGATCTTTTCTTGGTTCACCATTCGTAATTTAATGGGGGACCATTGTAGCGTGGGCCTACCCATGTGCTCACAAGTCTGCTTTGGTAATACGTTCACGTTCGACCCCAAGTCTAAGATTACTTGGTCCATCCCGTATTCACCAATTTTCACTATAAACCTCACTTCCCGTTTGGTGCATAGGGCATGCTTCCCCAATTTTTAGACTATAGGTGGCTCCCCAGACCCTGCGCATCTAGCGATTAATTCTTGTAGCCCTTTGACTGCCTTATTATCACACAACAGTTTCATACATGTCTCTGAAAAGGTAGTTAGCAACGAGGGGTCCAGATCCATCTCTGGTTGACCCTACTACCTGAAGTAGAGACCTCTGCGAAGCTCTTCTTAGCTTCCATAAACATTTCTTTTGCGTGGTTTAAATCAAAGTCAGGTTCCTTTGTAGGAGCCTTACATACCCAGGTGTCTTGTTCAGGCTTCTTCCCCTTATCTTCCCCCATGGTTGCGCCACTTCTCAGCATCATATTCACGTTGGGGTCCTCTTCGTGTGGTTTGGATCTCATCATCTGGACATTTTACATCAGAGTGGGCTACAGCACCCCCTTTTCGCGCATTTGGGCGATCAGTGTTAGACAATTTATCATTTCATGGTCAAATTCTTCACAATATGGGAAACTTATTCTAGTCAAATTCATACAATCGCGCATGTAGTGCCCAAGTCCTCCATAGTTGTAGCAGATTAACTATCTGCGCCCTCGTCTTGGTCACATCCCTCCTCGTCCTCGACCACACCCTTGGAAGCCACCCACACTATTGCTGCAGCTGGATTGGGCCCTTGCATTTCCATCTACACTTGATAGGCTGGAGTTCTACCCATCATTATTTCATAACTTTGACATGGTTGCTCATCACAACCCACTAATCTACAAAAGTTACAGTACAGCTGCTACAGAGTCTGGGTATATTTCTCCAATAGGTGATAGTTGTCTGTCACATGCTTTCCTCCTACTTTAAAAATCGCACACCAGAGAGCAGCGAACGCACTCAGACCAGTCGGCACCTATAGTCTCAACAGTGTCAGTGCCCCTCTTGCCGAATAGCTCACGAATACAAGACAGTGATCTTTATCATGACCCTGGCCCTTACATTTTATACACCACACTTCTTCATGCACTTATGGTCGTGGCACCCTATCCTTCTTCAAACTCTACATCTCTAAAAATTGGTTTTTTTGTTGCACATGAATTTGTTGTACTCCCAACCCTAGATCCTGTATCGGTGTTTCGTGCAACCTCATCGCCATTTCTAATGCCTCTACTTGGGTTGAGAGCTTCTGTTGCGATAGTGTTGTCCTCAGGTGTGGTGTTAACGACACCACAAACCAAGCACAATGTTGTGCATTTGTCAGTGTCATATTAGCCTCGTGGATTGTACCATTCAACCTTTGATCTAGATCCCAGGGCATTTCACCTAGAAGCATCGCGATCTCCTTGAATCCTATAACCAACTGCGTCTCCAATTTCGGTCGACTAAACTCTCTGTTCAATGCATTTTGGATTTCTTCTATTCTAGCATTCGGGTGATCATTTGAGTGTTTGATATACCAAGTCAACGCACGATCCTATAGAACACTTACCAATGTGGCCTTTTTAATGTTATAATCTACAACCCCGTGCGCTTCCCAGACTGCTTTCACTACGAACCAAAACTGATCAAGATTTTCGTTTTCGACTCCTTTGAATATAGGAAACTTGATCTCGTTCGCCATGCTAAACTGCACTCCATGGAGAGACCTATGCACACTCTTCCGCACTCGTTCATGGTGGTGAAATTAACCCTTCAATATTTTCGAAACTCCTTTTGCTCGCGATCTTTCAAGAAAACGTCTTTTGGCTTCGTTGTAGCTGACAGTTGCGTCTATCACAAGTTCAATGATAAACTGTCTGATCCCACCAATCTTCAACTTCTTTCTTCATAGGGTTCTAGCATTCCAACATCAGGCATCCCTTAGGAAGATCCCAGTCCTAGCAACGAAACGATTTGTTGGCTTATTGGGCCCTAACCCAGGTTCAGAAGAGCTTTTAGCCAAAAAAATCTAGTACTACCAAACCTTTCAGCAACAATCCATGGAGCGCGGATTGAAGTCTCACCCGAGGCAGAATGGGAGGGTGTTGGAACCAGGTTTCTACAGCCTAGGGATGTCTTGATGAGGTCTGGATGGCTCGCAACCTGATCTACACCCTTCTGCTATTCTGTGCGGCAGTCTAGCCTTCGCGAAGATCTGTGAAGGGGTGTTTCTTAGATCCTTAGTCTTAATGTAGTTATTATAGGTATGATTTATTCTTTACAGTCGTTAATTGAGCATTTAATAGTTAAACCCAAGGTACGCAATCATATACTTCATAATACCATAAAATAAAAATAAACATTCAGATATGAAATCAGATACACAGTAGTTCATGAACACTTATATTTACTAATCTTCTGCTTAGTACAATACAATTCCACCTTTCCCACACAGTTCCTAAGCCTACTCTAACCCCTACCCACGACTCGGACTTATAGACTCAAATCACCCTTGCTTCACAAACCCATACACTTTTAGATCTCCATTACAATTATTATCCAAAAATTGCCTTCTAAACCTAGATCCTTGCTCTATTTATACATTCTCATGGCCTATGGACCATGGGCTAGCTAACACATTCTAGATTAACCTATAACATTTTAGGGCGGACTACCCTTGGACTTAGCCCATTACAATTTGCACTCCGCGCACTTCGCAGAACCTTTACCATACTTTTAACCAAAATTATAGGCTTTGAGCCCCAAAACCATTACGCGAGGGGTCCGCTACCCAACAGAGTTGGAGTGCAAGACCTTGGGCTCATATTGAAAAGTCCAGGTTGTAAGGTGATGTGACATGATCATGATGATATACATGTCTCTTTCAGATGGATGGTTGCGACCATACAATGATTTGTTATATGTGATCCTTCTCATTATTGGATGGTTGTGACCATACCTTGGGTTCGATATGATCCTCTTTACTGGATGTTTGCGCCCATGCCTCACGTCCATTGACATGATCTTTCTCTATATGGTTGCATCCATACCATGATTCATGTATCATTTATCAGAGATTTCAGTGATGTATATGTCTTTATGCTTTCTTGCAGGATTTTCCAACGATGGTCACCGGTTTCCCACATCTACTTGTAAAGCATTTCAGCCCTCACTCTAGTTCGACCTTCTCACTTTAGGGGGCATCTATTACACAGCATTTTGTCACTGTCCCTATACTCCTCATTCTTTTATCCTGGAGGACCTCTACAGTGAACCCTACAAGCTTTCCCATCATGAAGAGACTGCCCTTATGTCCCTATTCATGAGCATAACATTTCCCTTTTGCATCATTTCTCAATAAGCTTCCTTTTATCCCAGTTTACAAGACTGGCTCTAGTGCTCAATTCATTCCTTGCACCAATTTGCAGAGTTTTAAACCAAGACTAGCAACGTATGGTGTAACTAAGCCCTTAATCACTCGTGTTGATCCTCTTTTGGCAAGTTTTTTAGATATGGAGTCGAAGCTTCCAGGTCTAGAAGCTTTGTAACGGAAGTCTGGTAAAATGTTAGGTTGGATGAAGCCGAGCAAGTCAGTTTGGGCTCGTTTCCCCTATTAATATGGAACAAACCAAATAGATAAGCCCTCTTCCATCATAAGAGGAACCATATCCCCTCCATCAAAACTATATAAACTCCCCCCTTTCCAAGCTGGACAAGTTTTAGTCTTTTTGGAGCTTGAATAACCAACAAGATATGATAGCTTGTAGCATTCCAGTTTATGTTTGTGGAGGGAGAACAATGTGTTTGGTTTTGTTTGGAATTAAGGGGAAGAAGCCTTTAAAATTCCATTGTTGGGGCTATCCATGAGATGCTAGCAGAGGTGTGGGAACCCAGATACATTGGAGGAGACCAACAATGTCAAGGAATTGGTTGTAATCTCTTTTTGAACTTATATGAATGCAACTATTGATTGATTTCCTACATTAAGTGTTATCTCACATTTAATGGATTGAGATTCCTTGACCCTTTAAGTAGGCTGAATGCAATTTGTGTGCTATCACATGTGTTGTTGATGTTTTTTTCTTATTTAAGGTATAATAAGGAAGGAAATGAAAGGTAGCTAGAGAAAGGAAGAAGGATCATCACCAAGTAAAATATCGTTCTAAGAGGTAGGCCCTCTTATTTGATTCTAGCTTAAGGAAGTTTTCGATATTGTTTGTTTGTGGCTAGACCACTCTCTCAGTCTAGAGAAATTGTATTTGTCCGCATCGATAATTTACCTACACCACAATGACCTTTGTGACTATGTTTAAAACCATTGAGCCCTTGTCTAAGCCTGTGAGACCTGCATGAAGCTCAATGAATGAATTGACCATTAAGTTCTTGTTGTTAAGCTGAAAAAACCACTAAAATAGTGGACTCCATCTCCTCAGTACTTGACCAATCCATTAGTGTGAAGTTATCCCATGTGAAATAATCCCCTCATACTCTGGATCTGGCTTGGGGGTAGTCAGTTGCAAGAGAGCCATTGTGGTGTATCAGGCCTATGGTTGGGTGGAGACTGGAAATCCCTCCAATTTCTTTATATTATAACTCACTCAAATAAGTATAATGATTTATGGATATTTGAAGTATGGATGATGATTGTGCTTGTTATGTTGTTGGATGATGTGTGAACCTATTTCATTGATGAAAGAATGTCTAGATCAATGTATATTCGTGGTTGCCAAGTTATCTTATTTATCCATGGTATTAATGAATGCTTGAACTATGTGCTTACTTCCACCTTAATGAATTACAGGTTGTCTGATATGTTTATGACTAGTAACCTGAGAATTAATCAAGATCAACATGTTATCTTATAATTTCTTCACTATCTTATATGTTTATGAATGGAACAACCCATTACCATACTCCTGATTACATATCATCCTACGTGTTATGATTTTAATTTATATGTCATGCAAGGTGAAATCTTTTGAGTGTTTATGAACACATTGAATGTTAGAGCTATAAGGCCCATTGTTAGACTCATGGCTGGAATGATACCTTATATAGTATTGAAGTTGGTTGACATGGTCTCAGGAGCCATGCCCTTCTCTTGGCTCTGGATCTAGTGTAATTCAACCAAATTAGGGCACCCTTTATATTATTTTGAAATGGCACAGTACTTCTGGGAATCTTTTCTCATACCTTGGTTTTTAAATTTAAAATTTTGGTATCTTGGAAAAATGCCCTTGTCTGAAGAAATCTAGTGATCAAAGGTTACAAGAATCAACTTTTCCTCGTGGAGGCCAGATCACCAAGGAACCTAATTACTTCTTTACACCAAAATCACATCCAAGGTGGATTTCCCCTTCTAAGCATAGATTGCATTCAGAATTCGATGATCTAAGAATCCATATGTGGATGGGGTGCTTCCATCAATGAAGGCCTAAATGGGAATGAAACCAAGGTTCCTTGAAACTTGGTTGGATCCAATGATTATGATATTCTGGGGTGGCAAAGAGTGCACACCCTGGTGGAGGCTTAGATGAGCACCAAGCCAGATCTCCCTCAAATAAACTGGTGTATCCATAGGTCCATTGGTTTGGGATGGTAAAACGCTAATGCAATGTCATAACACCATATTAGCCACAAACTAGACTTAACACAAAGAAGTTTCCAAACAATCAAAGGAGAAGAGAGTGAGACCATAATGGAAACTTGAGTATGAGGACTTTGTCCACCACCCATTTCTCACTACTGAGAGCCATGATGTCGTCAAGCTATTTTAATGAGCATGCTAGCAGAGTTGGTCAACTTGACCATGGTTCACATTGCTTAACCCTAACAAAGGCTACTACTTGATTTCCTTTGTCAAATCTTAAGACACCACGAGTAGTTGACCCGATCATGGTTCCAACTCAGAACTTTTTACACCACCCATCGCTCACTATCAGGAGGTGACAGTGCTACCTTATGGAGACGAGTGATTGATAAGGAGTGAGAGGGTTGTTTCAATCTAGCGTGACATGGTTCAGAGGGCCCACCATGGAACTTAGGTTGAAATGCATATAGTAGGGAATCCCCGCAAAACAAAAGTAGGAGGACCATGCGGGACCCATGCCCGAGAAAACATGGAAATGGCCATGTAGGTTCCATGTCACCCATGGTGATGTGGAATAGTAAAATTATGACATGGAAGTGCCACATGGAAGTACAATAATAACATGGATTTGTATCGAGTTGATGTGTCAGCTCAATAAGGGCCACTTGTTAGTTCCATATGAATGCCACGTAATAGACCAATGCTAATGTAGCCTTATATGATTGGTCAAACTTCAAGAAGGCATATATTTCAATATGGGAGTTGAACTGAGATAAAATTTATATCATCAGGAAGATCTAGATAAGCCTAATGTGATGGTGGAATTTGCTTTGAGATTTGAAGAAGTTGTAAAAGAGGATTTTTGTGACCCTGTCTTCATAATAGACCATAGAGGACATGTTAATTCAATAACTAACCTCTCATGGCCTGAGATAGTACAAGGAGGTGGGAGGGACTATTACAAAATGGCATCATAGTGTTGGTTCCAAAATTGAGCTTGGAGGGCCATAAATACACCATATGAAGTAAAGGTTTAACATTTCACCTATGGGGATAGAGATAGAGATTCCGATAGAATGTTTACATGTATTTTTATTTTATGTAATTGACATGGGTTTTATATCTGTGAGAACCATCAAACCAACATGCTTAGTCTTGGCATGACAAAGCAATAATTAAACGTGTTTATGCTTGATACAACTAACAGTTGTGTGTGTGTGTGACAACACATAAGAAGATACAATTGCAACAAGAAATAAAGGAATAGGACAACGTATGGTACAACATAACATGGACCAAAACTAGCATGAGAAAGAAGAGGAAAGGTCCCCTAATGGAGTGACTACTCTCAAGAGATTGAGAGCTAAGTTGAAGAGTTGCAAACCATAAATTGAAAGTCTCATCATAAAACAAGAGGAACAAGAGAAACTAAACACAATGTTGCTACATAACATCTCCTACATGCAAGGGTTGTTGTAACATGCATCAACCTCTAGAAATATAGTAGGGCGTCATGATTACAGGCTCAGAGGAACCTCATAAGATTAGGACGAAGTGAAAACCATTGGAATGTCAGGGATGCAAAGAAGAAAACTTGACCCATGAGTTCCCTAACAAACAACAAAAGAAGAGTAGTTCATGTAAAATCTAGACACATGAACCAACAACCAACAATGTTGAAGTAACTCAAGGTGGAAGAGAGATGAGGGAGCATCCCCTCGAGCTCTCTGAAATGCTGAAAAATCCTCTTGACTTATTGATCCAAATTTAAACAGGAACACAAAAAAATTACATATATAACCATACACATATAGATGCACCAAAAATAAAACTTCATTTCATTGATATCAAAGAATTGAAAGATGCTTACATACAAAATGGAAATAAACTAGCTTGAGCAATGGTAGCTTATCTATGAGAAGAGATGTGGCAGCTACATGCCTCTAAACTGTGTTACAACAAGGCTCAAAGGCCTATTTATTATTGAGAAATAATGGAAAACCCTAAAAATCTAAAAACCTAACCCAAGGAGATGAAGCGCTAAACTATGGGCCCCGTTTGGGTAAATTGGTACTTTAACTTCCTGGGTAGTAACTTTGGCATATGATCTTCGTTTGATGCACACAATACCTCGTTAGAAATATATATCTGAGAAATACAACTTTCGAGTGGCCAAAATTATTCTATACCCCATTTTGGCCTTAGATTTCCCAAAAAACATCGTTTAGGTCCTCAAAACAGCTCTGGAAGTTCAAGGCCTGCAAAACTGCCAAAAGTAGTAAATTGTGCTACAATTAAGGAAACTAAAAAACTGAAAGAAACAATGGTCGAGGTACAAGTGAAATAGGCTTGTGGCCACCAATATCTACCTTGATCATTACTTCCCCCTTAGGAAGTAATGGTCCCCATTGCATTGAGTTCCTCCATGAGATGAGGAAACTTCTATTGAACTTGGTCCATGGTGAGCCACTTGCCCTGGTGAAGGAGTTGGCCTACTTTGACAACTCAATATAGTTGGATCCTTTTTTGTCGGGATTTATTGATCTATGTGTCCATGATCTGATCATTTGTGGCTTGTTCCATGCAATCTGGGTTTAACTTTGTTGGTGTGAGTTGTTTTGCAATGTTGAATGTGTCCAACAACGATGGAAAGTAAGGCCGAAGGCAATCCACAGTGAACACTGGGTGTAGAACAAGGAATGGTGGAATACTGTTATCGAAGGAATTTTCCCCTACTTCCTTGGTGATGTTGTATGGTCCATATCGGAGTGGGTGAAGCTTGCAGTGGGGCCCAATGAGGTGCCCCTTTTTGCAAATGTAGCCAAACCTTGTCGCCCACCTGGAACTTATGTGGCAATCGATGTTGATCATATCGTTTCTTGTACTTATCATTCGCTCTATCCAATATGTCATGGACCTATTGGCAGATGTGTTGAATGTGCTCAATGAATTTCTTTGCCTTATCTGCTTCAGACTAGACATGAGTCAAATCTACCTGAGTAGTTGCAAATGGTATAGCCACATCAATGGCACATAGTGGCTGGAATCCCAAGCCCACCTAAAAAGGGTTGTGGCTAGTCAAGTTGTGGAGAGCTTGGTTAGAGTTATGTTTCACATAGGGGATGCTCTCATCCCATGTGCATGGATACTTTGAGTTGTACATGCATAGAATGTGTATGATCATCGTGTTGATGACCTCTGCCTAGCCATCAATTTGGGGATGGAAAGTTATGGACTTAGTGAGCTTGGTTTCCAACATCGACCAAAGACTGGACCAAAATGTATTGAGGAACTTGTTTTCATGATCTAAGATGATAGACTATGGGATCCCAAAATTTACCCACACTTATTCAAAGAAGACTTTAGCAGTGGCTTCTGGTATCATATTCTTCTTGTAGGCTGCCATAATGGCCATCTTCATGAATCTATCAACGACCACAAAAACACAGTCGTTTCCATGCTTAGTAGAAGGAATGACAGACATGTAATCCATGGAGATGGATTCCCAAGGTCAACTTGGGGTAGGCAACGGAGTATAGAGTCCTTGCTTGTTGATGGTCAATTTGGAAATGGCGTGGGCAGTGCAAGATCTGATGTACTTCCTAACATCCTCTCAAAGATTTGGACAATAGAAATACTTCTATAGTATTGCCACTATTTTCTCGACCCCAAAATGCCCAGCAACCCAACTATAGTGTGCTTCCCAAATCATCTTGTCATGCTTGCTTGAAGGAACACAAAGGTGTCCCTGGTGGCATAAAAATGCATCGTAGAGGTGAAAATATGGAACTTGTTTACCCTCCAAGAGCATCTGGTATGTGTAGCCAAATTCTAGGTCACTTTTGTAGAGAAGTGGTCAATCAGAAGTCTTGTGCCAACAAGAGTTGAGCACGGTGGTTAACACCATGATCGGTGGTCGGCTAAGGCAGTCTAAAAAATTATTGGTGTTTCCCTTCTTGTACTTGATATTCAAATAGAACTATTGTAGGTATATGGACCACTTTTAATGGAAATCATTCTACAACTTCCCTTGAGTCTATATGAACTGCAGGGGTTTGTGGTCTGTGTGGATGACAGTTTCCTCCCCCAAAATGTAATGCTTACATTGTCAGCAGACCTACACAATGGCATACATCTCTTTTTCATAAGCGGGATACTTCTGAAATGAGTGTGAAAGTGTATCACTATGATATGCCACTCGATTCCCCTATCGAGTAAGGACTACCCCAATAACATAGTCAGAGGCATTTGTCTCGATCTCAAATAGTTGTTGCAAGTTTGGTAATGTGAGCACTAGTGTAGACTAGAGGAAATGTTTCAATTGTGTGAAAGCCTTCTGTTGAGATTAAGACAAAAAGAATTTTTCTTTCGCTCCTCCCTTGGTGACTTGACTTAAGGGCCAAGCGATATGAGAGGACCCCAACACAAACGTGCTGTAGAAATTAGTAAGACCCAGAAAGCTACAGAGCTCTGTCAGAGTGGTTGGGGATGGACAATCCCGAATGACTTGGATCTTGGCTGGATCCGTATGCACCCCATGTTCATCAATAATCTATTCTAGATACTGAACCTAGGTCATGCCAAAAATGCATTTCTCCGAATTTTCACACAACTTGTCTTGCCACAGTGTTTGGGGAACCTATTGTATGTGGTGGAGGTGCTCTTCCCAACTATGGCTGAAGATTAGGATGTCATCAAAGTATACCACTACAAATGAGTTGGTGAATGGCCACAATATGTCATCCATCAACCTCATGAATGTTGCAGGATAATTTGTCAACTCGAAATGCATAACCAACCATTCGAAAAGGCCCACGTTGGCTTTGAAGGCAGTCTTCCACACATCGGAGGGTTCAATTAGTACCTGGTGATATCCAGACTTCAAGTCGATCTTGTTAAAATATTTCCCCCCCTTGAGTTGATCGAGAAAGCCATCAATCTGCGGGATCAGGTACCTATTCCGGATAGTGATATTGTTTAGTGCCTGATAGTTAATACAGTCTCCAAGTCCCATCCTTCTTCTATAGCAACACGATCAGGCTCCCATAGGGCAATGAACTCAGATAGATGTGACCTTTCTACAACAGCTCCTAAATCTGCCTCCTTATTTCTTTGTTCTCCATAATAGAGCACCGATAGATTGGTCCAATAGGAAACAACGCACCTAGGGTTAGATTGATGGAGTTCTTAACCTAACATTGCAGAGGCACCCCTGCGGGGAGGTGAAGATGTCCTTGTAGTCCACCACAACATTTCCCATTTTTTGTTGTCATGTGAAGGGGCCCTGTCTAGAAGTCATGGCCACCATATTCTTCTCTCCCTGAGGGGTTATCATCAAAAAACAAATTTCTTGGTTTTGGAAATGAGTTTACTACATTGTTTTGCAGTAACCAAAAAGATGGACGTAGGTGGTGCTATCTCCAGTATCATGTATATCTTATTTCCCAAGGTAATAATAACAATGCAAGGCCTTGACTCATACACAACATGTCACTTCCACAAGTATGGTTGGCCTCATAATACATCACAAACATCAAGAGGAGCAACATCACATAATACCTCATCCATGAAGGGCTTGTTGTTGTATGGAAGGTGACACTGTTAGCTGACGCAGAGATCTCATCCTTGGTGAAGCCACCTAATGGTGTATGGTTGTGGGTGTGTGGTGGTCGGTAAGCCCATCCACTTCATGAACTTTGCTGAAATTAGGCTCTTTTTGCATCCTTTGTCGACAATGAATTGTAGCAAGGAACCCTTTACCCATATCTGGGAGTGGAAGAGGCACTCCTACTCCTCTGGATATTTAGGTTCCTCCTTCTGGATCTTCGTGGTGGAAACGGTGGCATTGGGCTCCACATCGATAATCTGCTTCCATTTTTCATTCCCCTTGTTGGGTTCTAACTCAAAGTCAGAACATGCATCTGATTTAGAAGCCTTCAACTTGGCCACCAATGACTCCTTGGCCTGACACTCACTTGTGTTGTGAGTGGAGCGCCTATGGAACTCACACTACTTTCTCGTGTCCTTCTTTGGCTTCATGGTGTTTTTCTTTTCTTATGGCTTTGGCAAGTTGTCCTGTGTTGCTCCGCCTTTTCTTTTTCCTTTGTTCTGCGGTTTGGGGGAACCTTTCCCTTGCTTCATATTCGCATATCCAAAGTCTCACTTTTTCTGTTTAAGCTTTTTCTCGATCTTGACCTCATATCAGTATGATGTGTCAAGAAAGGAGATGTCCATAAACTCCATCTCATACTAGATGTACCTGTGTAGGCAGTCGTAGTACTTGAGTACCAAATGTTTCTCAAAATCCTTGATACCCAACTTCGTGCGAAGGGTATGAAAAACACTGGCAAAATTTGACACATCTTGGTCCCTTCCCTGCTACAGCATGGTCCACTTTATGTATTTATCCTCATAGCTCCCAACAGGGGAGTGTTGCTCCTTGATGGCGTCCCAGAATGAATTCCAAGTGGGTGCAGCTGAAAACAATGAGGGCGTACTTTCATCCTTCTGCTCACAGTAGGTTTCCCACTAGTCCTTGAAGTGAGGAGCATCTTTGAGAAGAGAAAAAGTAATCTTTTCTCAGCAAGAAAAACCATGAACAAAAAAATATCCTTCTAGCATATTTAACCATTTATCTCCGGTGTCTGCATCTATTTGGCCCTCAAATATGGGAATGGCAAAGCTTACTTGTACCTTAAAAAGAGTGGTGCCTCCAAAGTGATTGTTGGATGCAGATGTGCCATTGGTGGGCATCTATTGAAGGATCTAGGAAAATTTATTCATCTTCGCGTTCCTTTATTTCTTGAGGGTCTCCTTGAGCAATATTTTGATAGGATATCTTGCTCCCTTGTCTTTCTTTTCTTCCCCCATGGACGGTCGTTGGGGTTTACAAGGCTGGTCTTGCAAAGGTTCAACCAGATCGAACCCTAACTCCTTATACATCGACCTCGTTGGGGAGATGCATAGAAAAACGGAGAAAGAGTAGACCGCTCTAATACAATTGATATAAATTTAAACAGGAATGCAACAAACTACACATATAGCCGTACACACAGAGATGCAGTAGAAATAAAACTTCATTTCATTAATATCAAAGAACTGAAATATGCTTACATACAGAATGGAAATAAACTAGCTCGGGTGATGGTAGCTTATCTCTTAGAAGAGATGTGACGGCTACATGCCTCTAAATTGTGTTACAATGAGGCTCAAAGGCCTATTTATCATTGAGAAACAATGGAAAACCCTAAACATCCAAAAACCTAACCCCAGAAGATGAAGTGCCAAACTATGGGCCCCATTTGGGTAAAATGGTACATAAACTTCCCGAGGTTGTAACTTTGGCATACGATCTTCGTTTGACGCGCACAATACCTCGTTAGAAATATCTATCCAATGAATACAACTTTCGAGTGGCCAATATCAATCAAAAACCCATGTTGGCCCCAATTTTCCCAAAAAATGTCATTTAGGGCCTCAAAATGGCTTTGGAAGTTCAAGACCCGAAACACTGCCAAAATTAGTAAATTGTGCTACAATTAAGGAAACTAAAAAACTGAAAGAAACAGTGGTGGGGTTCCAAGTGGAATAGGCAAGTGGCCACCAATATTCACCTGGATCAACTATTCAGAAATATTTTTAGGATCTTTAAATTGTTATAGACCTTAGGGAAGAATCTGATTAAAATTTTGTGCATGTACTAAGTACTCTTGTTGAAGTGAATATAGAATGGCTGATGGGTTTTGAATCAAGATGTTTTGTAATTTTTCATGTGTTTTCGGCTACATGTTTTTGTTTTATTTACTTTTACCATGGTCGTCTTTTGTGTTGTTTGACATGATTTTTTGTTGTTTTCCTTAATTTTTCATTTTTATTTCCTTCTTCGTTTGGCATTGGTTTGGTTTGTTGGGTGTGGGAAAATCAAGGAAAAAATATCATGGAGAAGAGATAAGTAAAACCCAACTTGAAGCTCAAGACCCTGATTAAATTCAATGCATGCAATAAATTGCATTCAAGGGAAGATGAGGACAACATATCAACCAAGGGGTCCCAATTGGATCCAAAGTAACCAAATGGACAACCATGTGATGATTGTGAAAATGACATAACAAGGAAGTTCCCTTAATTTGAATTTTTCTTGGATGATATATATAATATTTTTTGAATATGCGAATGATGGGAAAAATAAGAAAATGGCATAATGATATCATTCCATTTGAAAGGTCATTTGTTGAGAACCGTCATAATAGGAAGATACGTGATTTAAATATTAATATATTATTATGTTGTGAATGGTATACTACTTGCTATGTTTTGAGAAACACAATCAAGTACTTTAATGGATACCACGTCATGTGGAATACCCATCAAGAGAGTGTGCAAGAATGATATCTTGTTGTTGTTGAAAATAATACTGAGAGGGGGGGTGAATCAGTATTATCTAGTTCTTTTAACAAATCTTCCTTATTTACACTTTGAATTATTTTTGCATATCAATACCATAAAATAATGAGCAAGAAAAAAAGACAGTCACATCAAAGAACACCAGATATAAGGTGGAAACCGAATGTGGGTGAAAACCACCTACTGCAATATGTCTCTATCTTCTTTCAAATTAGAAACTCCTTTTACAATGGTCTTGTACTGGTGCAATCCTTTACCAGTACACAGGCTGCAACCTGCAGAGAGCTACAACTCTCTCTCATTTTCCAGTATCTCCTAGAAGGGAGCTACAACCCCCTACTTCTTTTCTTTCAAGGACCACTTTTCATAATTTTTCAAACTGGATCCATAAATATCAAATGATCATCAAGTACCAGTAAGTCACCTAGATAACCAGGTCCACAATAACAGAAAACTAAACCCAGAACACCTTCTGTGGCTTCTCCTGTGGCGCCTCCTGCGGCGTCTCCTACGGCGCCTCCTGCGGCGTCTCCTGTGGCGCCTCCTGTGGCTTTTCCTATGGCGCCTCCTGTGGCGTCTCCTGTGGTGCCTCCTGTGACGTCTCCTACGGTGTCTCCTGTGGCGTCTCCTGTGGCGTCTCCTGTGGCGCCTTCTGTGGCGTCTCCTACGGTGCCTTCTGCGGCGTCTCCTGCGGCGCCTTCTATGGAGTCTCCTGTGGCGCCTTCTGCGGCGTCTCTTGTGGCGTCTTCTGTGGCATCTCCTGCGGCACTTCCTGTGGCGTCTCCTGTGGTGCCTCCTGTGGCGTCTCCTGCGGCGCCTCCTGTGGTGTCTCCTGTGGTGCCTTTTGTGACGTCTCCTACGGCGCCTTCTGTGGCGTCTCCTGCGGCGCCTTCTGTGGCGTCTCCTGTGGCGCCTTTTGCGGCGTCTCCTGCGGCACCTCCTGTGGCGTCTCCTGTGGCGCCTCCTGTGGTGTCTCCTGTGGCACCTCCTGTGGCGTCTCCTGCGGCGCCTTCTGTGGCGTCTCTTGTGGCATCTCCTGCGGCGCCTTCTGTGGCATCTCCTGCGGTGCCTTCTGCGGCGTCTCCTGTGGCGCCTTTTGCGGCGTCTCCTGTGGCACCTCCTGTGGCATCTCCTGTGGTGCCTCTTGTGGCGTCTCCTGTGGTGCCTCCGCACTTCCGCAACTACAGCGCTCGAGAGATCACCCTTCACAGATTCGCTTTCCACTTCACTTTCATATAGATCGAGCTTTTGAAACAATAACCCAATATTTCAGATCTTAA